>JAOSBP010000002.1:6748319-6759691 GCA_027563825.1 Erythroxylum mucronatum | reverse complement strand
TGATAAACTCCCGTAAGCTCTCATTCCTTCCTTGGGTCAACTGCATCACCTCCAAAGCAGTCTTCTGTGGCCGCTTATTGGTAGCAAATTGGTTAAGGAACAGCCTCTTAAAATCCTCAAAGCAAGTTATGCAACTCAGGGGTAGACTATTGAACCATCGTCGAGCTCCTTCTTGAAAGGCAGTACAGAACGCCTTACACTGAATTGCGTCAGGGACGCAATGTAGGTTCATCATTGACTGGAAGTGCTATAGATAATCTAGGGGGTCGGTCTTTCCAGTATACTTTTCTAGCTTCGGTATTTTGGTACCGACCGCAGGAAGGCTGTCCAGGATCTCCGGAATGAGAGGAGAGCTATACTGTGTGGGCGTTCGGCCCAGGCAGAAATTCATGGCCAGATTGATTCGATCGTCCACGATTTTTTCTAAGGCTCCAGCATAATAGCGATCGGCCATCACACCAATCTGCCGAGCGGGGGTCTGCTATTGTTCCGGCCGAGATTGCAGGATTTGGCGAATCAATAGATCAGCCGCTTCCTCTATCTGTTTTTGGGTGAGGGAGGTTTGTTGTGGTGCAGGAGGATTTGCGTCCAGGGGGCGCTGGGAATTAAGGTGCGAATTGGCCTCAGCGTTGTCCTCCAAGGCTACACTCTGTTCTTCCTGATCTTGGTTGTGAAGTTGTGGTTGATCATTCAGATGTAAAGATTGAGTGTGGGATTCCTGACGCGGTGGCGGAAGGGTGACGGGTAACTGCAAACCCATTTGTTGCATCACAAGCGCCGTGACGGCGGCTATATCAGGATTGGCTGCTACTGCTTGACTAACCTGTGTGGTTCTGGACGTGGTGCCCTGATGTCGGGCCCCACGGTAGGCGCCAACTGGTTCTGTCAGATTCTGCTGGGGTTGGACGTTACTATTCGGATCCATGACCTTGTGAGATTTTGGTTGCTGAATATCTGCAAAACAAGCAAGGCACGCCGGTGGGTTGATTCCCGGAAGGCCCCTCCGACGCTCAAGTTAGTCTTTTTAAGGAGGTTTTGGTCACTGATAATAGAGAAAGTTAGGGTTGCATTGTCGTACTTATGGCGAAATAGTACCTTATATATGGGATACATGCTAGGTTTAGGTCTCTACGTAGATCTTTACATTTGCATGAGAGACTAACACCTATAAATGAGCCTCGGATGAATGGACCCAGACTTAGGCCTGGGCCTGGGCTTGAGCCTAGCACAACCGACCCAACCACATTCTCTCGGTAATATCATTCAATTTTGGTGTCTTATATGGTGTCTTCTATGGTGAGACATGAATAGAGGTAGCAAAATCAATAGTCCATGATTCATCGTTGTATGTTAAATTGAGATAATTGGCAATATCAATGAAGAAAACGTCTTTTTTTAGCCATAATATTGATGATTTTTCTATCTTCTTCTTCTATTTAATCTATTATGGCTTAAAGTTTTCAACCTTTGGTCTCTCTTAAAAATTCAATGTTTATATTTCTTATGGCCTAATTTTTTACAATAGTAACAAACAAGTCCGACGGGACTTTGATCTACCTTTTGACTGATTTTGAGCTTTATTTCTTCCTTGATTTTGAATGACATTTGCGTCTTAGTGTCATGTGGAATATCATTCTTTTCTTTGATCTTATTCATTCAGAAGTCTTATCATTACATTGAAAGTTTTCCATTGGGAATAAAATTACTGAAAGTGACTACAAGTGTATCCTAACTCTCAAGTAATGATGTCATTATCAATGGTCATTTTTAGGGGCGGCCTGACCGGACTCATCCTATATCGACTAAAAGTCAACAAGCTTGATCCAATTTTGACGGACTTTGGGTTAGACTTGAACTTTTCCTTTGAAAATTTTGAATTTTGGGTTGGACCCAAGCTCGGGTCCAAATTTTTAGAAAAATAACGTCATTTTACAATAGAAATTAAACTCAGGGTCAAGCTCAAGCTCAAGCCATATACTCCAGGCCTAATCAGGCTTCATGTGGAGCCCGGGCCCAAATGCATCCCTAAGGTCTTTTTCTCCCCTAATAACTAACCTTAACATTAAAAATGAAAAGAATCAAAAACTCTTGTTGACAAGTCCTATAAAACTATTAAGTGCTTAATCATATTTTGGTCATCTTTGTATTTCAATTTCTCTCATAAGATGCGCCGAATTACAGATGCCTTCTTTTGAATCATTGATTCAAGTGTTAACCATAATTTATAGGCAATTGTGTAATTCAACATATGTTCAAACGAAATTTGATCTATGATTTTTCAAATCATGGCCATAACTTTTTGATTTAATTGTGGCCATTCATTGTCATTCTTTCCCTTTGGTTTTTTGGCATTAGTAATTAGCTCATGTAATTCTTTACGATACGAATTGAACCTATCAATATCATGATTAATCATGCATCTTATTTTCTATTTACGTATTCAACTAGCAACAGAACAAAACAAATATAGGATATGTTCTGAGTTCTGTGACAGGCATTTGCACTCTGTTGGTATGTAATATGGAGCAATTTACATCCCACGAAGGTCCAGAAAGAAAAGGGCTCTGCAAATCGCCAGTGATTGAAGAGTTGTATGTATTACTATCTCAAATAGTATCAAGCTATTTTATTCATTTATTGTTAGGTAACTTGCTCTTGCTTTCGATCAGTTCTCTGGGCTTCTCATAAACAGTGGCTGCGGGGCAATGATCCTCAATGATACCAAAATTGGCTGCATAAGGCTGACAAAAACCCTCGTTATAATCACGGCCCACACTGTTAATAGAAAAGGCAAAACGATCTGGTGAGAAAGCCCCCAGTATAGATGTATCAAAGGAAGAATATTACTAGAGGATGATCACTTGGGAAGTGTATTGCAATTTGCAACCGCCCATCCAATGAGCTGCCTCTCATTGTCGTAAATCACCAGTTTGTCTTGCAAGAATATATCTGTTAATGATGAGAGAGTAGGTTGAATGTGAGAACATGTAGTTTGAGGCACATAACTCTGGTTAGATAGGTGTTTGGCAAAGTAAGAACATAACCTCCAATCAGATTGAGATTTCCTAATCCTTTTTCAGTACCGTTCAAAATCCCAAAACAAACATTGCCGTCTTTCTGAAAATGATGCAGTTACACGATCAAACGAGTAAAAAGGGTTTCTGTATGTAAGCAAAAAACTTTATAAAAAAAAAGGTCAAAATTTGTTTCGACATCTAAAATTGCTCACCGAGACAATGAGATAATGCTCAGGTGGTAGCTGTAGCTGAACATTCTTTGCATTTTTAAAGCTTAGAGCTAAAGGTTTGAAGTAACTCTTAGCATCATTAATGGATTTGAAGGGTTTTGGGCCTTTCCAGCAAATTGGGAGGGTCTTATCTTCTGGTGCATCTTTCAATCGCTTTCCACTCAGATCTTTCTGAATCTGAGAAGTAAAGAATTTATTAGGGCCTGCAAGAAATTGAATTGATTAATTATGTAATGCTTCTCTCTGGCTCTTATCTTACCAGATTCAGGATGGTTTTGTAAACTTGGCTGCTAAAATAGGTGTAAGAACTCCCACTGTCAATGATCAATTGTAGTCCACTCGCGCCAGTAGGCTTTCCCCCAAAAAGAAGATCAGCAGGCCCCGATATGTAATAATTTCTGATATAAAATTTCAAGAACGAATATTCCAATTAGATGACGAAAATGCATGAAAGATAATTACATGTCCTAAAGAACAGAATGAGGGAGCTTACTCTGTGCTGTGTAGCATTGGAGCCCAAGAAGTTCCTTTAGATGGTACAAAATGATCTCCAAGGAATAAAAACCCGCCCCCTTGGCTGCTCAAACAGTGTCCAATTACATTCTTGGTTATATTGTGGGCTCTAAGTTGCGAAACAAAGCTTGTTTCTCCTTTGCCAAGTCCTAAGACACCAGCTGTCGTCGGAGAAGGATGTGCACCGACAGGTATTTCCTGATGATACCCACAGCTGTAGGTAAAAGCATCAGCCATGATGAATTGGAATAGTGTACAGGTTGCTAAAGCTGATTCTAGGAAAATGTTCAGCCACATGGCAACTTATAGAACAAATTTCAAGTAATTCCAGAGTTGAGTTCATTCTCAATCTTCTACATCATGCTGAATGACCAAATTCCACAGAAGACATTCCAAACTAAAGAAAACTTCAGTTATCAACTTTTATCATTATCCAAAGCAAAATCGACAGATCAACCGATACTGAAAGTTAGTTATGCACCCAACGGCAAGGGGGCAACTAAACAAGCAAGCAATTCAAGTCATCCCAAGTTGATGGAGTCAGTAAATAATTCAGACACCAACTTTAATCAAGACAAATAAACTGAAATTGAGGGTTCGCTACATACCCAAAAGCAAGGGCGGCTCTGATAACAGTGCCATTGATTAATGGGAGGGGAAATGAGTCCATGACCAGTACTCCAGTAGATGATCCTCCATCAGCATATTTGAGCTCATAGTCACATTGTTCGTTTGCATCCTTACAATTCCTCGTTGGTAGGTTGATGGCCTGACACAGTCGGTTTGAACAAGGCATCGCATTGTGACTTGGTCGATATTGCTTGATCCGAGGCTGCAATACACAAAAGGAAGCCTTGAGTGAGGACAAAGTTAGGAATTTGTCAACAACAGCAGTTGCCACAACAAGGAGACATTACTTTACCAGAGTGCAGCCAGTGCAAGGCGCATCACATTGGACCCAAGAAAGGTCACTCCCAGTGTCAAAATCGAAGTCATAAGTCTTGGGAGGGTTGCCTATGTCAACTAACGCAGCATAGTACCTGCCAATTTACAGACAACAGAACACGTTAAGGCTGTCCAGGATCTTAAGGTGGCCAAAAGAAAAAAAAGAAATTAGTTACACGACATTGTGCTGATTGGAAGAGACCGTTAAGAAACACAAATTAGCGCAAGAATTCACATTTGGAAACTTTTTTCCCCGAAACATCCATGAGCGACTTAAATGCAACAGCATTGAGACTTACAAAGCAATTGCCAAAGTAAGGATACTCAGACCAGGATTGGCCAGAGCATACGCAATCAATCAATCTCTAACACAAGAAAAATCACAAATTCAGACAAATTAAAGATACCCAGTAACGTTCTAAACCCAACAAACCACAAATACAGCCAAAAAGTAAAAAGGGACTTGAGAGGTCCAAAGAAACAGTTGAACAAAGGGAAGACAACGAAGAACAGAAATAAATAAGCAATCAACTGAAATCAAGATTAAACAAGAGATTACCCAAGAGGATAAACATTTCCGATGACTTTGAACAGAACGGAAGAGTCGAAAGGATTATTGGCAGCCGTCGGTTGGGTTGACTTTTTTTTGCTGAATGGTAGAAAAGTGTCCGAGAAAGTCTCTCGGAATATTGTCGTCGAGACAACAAAGAACAGAACCATTCCCAACGGTAAACCGATCCCACTGTTCTTTCCCATCCCTTATCGGCCCGTATATCTATCAACAAGTGGGCCCTGAAGATACTGAAAGAGTAGAAACAGAAAAGGAGAGGGAGAGAGTGAAGTCTACTTGGCTTTTGGCTGATGACACTAAAAAGGCCTCAACTTTATTATATAGACGAGTGGATGTATTAGTCGCAATCTCCACGTGTGTTCATGAGAGAAAAGCTACGAGGGGTTTGGTTCGTGGGTCGTTGTACAGTTTCAAGGTTGAAAACCCAGATTTTCCAGAATCTAGAGGGAAAGACAGAGAGACAGTTAAAGGAAGAAAAGTTTTCTGTTGGCTTTCCAGGAAAGACGAGGAAGGGAACAGTCAATGGAATATTGAATCTTTAGAAGTTTAACCGCGTTTGCTCGTGTCCGCGTTTGAGACGCGGGTAAATGACCCCTGAAATCCCCAAATCGGCCTCATTCTTGCAGCTTTTAGACCATGTAAGAACAGAGTTTACAAGGACAAAATAATCTTTTAGCACTAGTTTTAAGATCAAGCGACTAGGAGGAGGCAGATGTCATATGCTGGGGGGTTGATGAAGAAATAAGATATTATTATGATGCAGGGAGAGGGTGGGCCTATAATAATGTGTTCATACTTCAATTTCAGCCTGTTAGCTGACGGGGTCTTGCCTATAATAATGGTGTTCATACTTCATAGTCGTACTGTGAGCAGTTGGGGTCTCTGGTCAACCTCTTTTTTCTTTTTCTTTTCTTTATTAGTAAAGATCAGTTATTGTTTGTTTTCATTAATATACCTCATTAAAAAAATAAGCATTTGAGTGGACCAAGACTTTTATTTTTAGGCTTCATGCTCTAAAATAATAGTTACATAACCAATTGAAGATTGTAGAATACGAACTGATACAGTCTGACAAACTTTTCTGCAGACTTGGGGTTATCCCAAAACATTAACTAGTCAAACTCAACTCGCTATGTCTTTAAGAAATGGTCAATTTTGATACAAAAAGATTTCAAGATAAGGTTGCGGTATTACCGAATCAAAGAATTCTTCCTTTTACACACTATCTGTATGGCAATCAGAAATATATAAAAAAGGAACATAACCATTTTTTTCCAGTTAGATATGATTACCAGGTGCATACGCATCTGTATAGCTATCCAATACTACTGGCCATTTAATTCTATCAAACTACCCTAGTAATATCATTCCCCAGGCAAGAACGTTGCCTTCATTAGTTCACCTAATTAGCTTTCTTTTTACTTTAAACATTGTTGGAAATTTTTGGTGAATTGGAAACAGAAAAAAAAAGGCCTAAGGCTTCGTAAAAGAAACAGAAAAAGCATCATTTTGCAAAAAAAATATTCTTTTATTATGTTTTTTAATATAATAATCATTAGTTTGTTTAATTGATCAGTAACAATTGAAAGGCCATATTCCAAATTTATCAAGCGCATCTTTTCATTACATCCCCTAGTCATACATAACGAGTTGAGTTAATAAGATTTATGCATGTTCTCGTACTTGTCTAATAACTTTTGTATGACCAGCATGCAATAAAAGCTCATGGTTATATATCTATTAGGGATATATAACGTCTTGATTAATGACTCGAGTATTTCAATCTCCTTTGATCTCATTTATTTCATCATATCATAAATGTATTCAATTTTCTTATTAAGAGTCGGAGGCCACCATTGAATAAAAAAAAAAATTATACGAGTTACTAATTATAATAACCTTCTTTAATTTAAATCCTCTTCAATTGAATTTTATTTGTTTTCTTAGAATTGTTCAATAAGATCGTATCAAACATAATCTTCTAGTGACCTTCTAAAATAACAAGCCTTAAATTTAGTTCTTAAAATTAGATAGGATTTTTAAGGTTATAATATAAGGTTCACCTAACCCCTTAGGTCTCCCACTATATAAGTTGAGATCTTGTGACTTATGTTAATCTTTTTTTATGATCGTTTATGCACACATGATTATAGTCATATGCTATGGTATAACTCCTATTAATTTGAAGTGTATTTCTTTTTATAAATGCAATACGATATAGATAGTAGTTCAAACACACTTAATATTAACTTGAGTTTACTTGTCTACTCTTAAATTTATCTTTCTCAACTCTCATTTAACAACTAAAGATAGATATGGTGACCATATGATTACTCCAAACTAATTTCCTTTTAATTTATCATCTAAATCAGCATTTGCAGTTTAAGTTTCTTACTTTAGCTCTGAATTATAACCTTGATAATAAACTTAAAAACATGTCTCATCTTCAATCATCACAAATATTAGATGTGATTACTTGTATGAGATGGACAATCTTTTATTTTTATGACATACTCTTTAATTTATATGAAAATATGTCATATAAAATATATACATTTCATAATCAAGTAGTAAGTAATGCTTATTACTTAATAAACATTGTCATCAATTATATTTCAATGTTTATGTCATCCTAGTGACTTTATATGCTCAATGTATATATCTTAGAAAATTGGTTTTATTATTAGTTCTTCCACCATATCTTATGTAGATATATACTTTACGTCACTTCTTTTTGTGAAACTATATCTTTCACATAATTGCACTTGATATCTATATGATTAGTTTTATAATGAAGTTTAGGATCTTTAGTATAAATGATTACCACTTGATTGTTACAGTTGGTTACTACAGGATCAGTATCACGTTGAGTAACTATTGAACTAACCAAGAACAGTCTGATCCATACAACTTCTTGTACTATTGCTGAAATTTTATAAATTACTATTGCTGAAATTTTATAAATTCATATTCCATTGTAGATGAGGTAACACCTGATTGTTTCTTACTTTTTCACCATATAGCATCATTATTAATAGGTAGATTTTCTCTCATCTAAATCTCCTCACTACTTTGCATTTGTATAAACATGTATACTTAGGTTGTTTCCTTGATAACATAATGCATAATCATTACCCTTTAGGTACCTCAACATTCTCTTTACTACTTTCCAATGTGCTTATCCTAGATTTGATTGTTATATGCTCACAATCCTAATAGGGTAACAATTATCTGGCTTTATGCATATCATGATATATATGAGATTTTTAACTACACTTGAAAGGATAACTTTCTTCATTTCTTCCCTCTTCCATGGTGTAGAGGGGCAAGACTTCTTATTCAGACATTTTCCTTCAGTAATAAGATTACCTATTGGTTTGCAATCTTACATACGAAATCATTATAAATCCTTTTGAATATAAGTCACCTGATAAAGTAACAATAATATTTTTGAATTTCTTAAAATTTCAACTTTAAGAATATATACAACTTTAACCATGTCTTTTAGCTTTCAAATGCCAATTAATCTTTGATTTTCTGGACAAACTCGTAATCATTACAAGCAATCAAAATGTCATCCATAGATAAATATAAAATTGCAAATTTATCTTTAGATTTCTTAATATACATATAGTGGTCTTCATCAACCATATGAAAATCATAAGAAATGATTATGTTATGAAAGTGATTATATCATTGCCTTGAGGACTACTTTAGACCATAAATCAATTTTAATAAATCACACACTTTATGTTTTTAGCCTATCTCAATAAAACTTATAAGTTATTCCATATAGATTTTTCTTTTTATTATCCATTTAGAAAAGTAGTCTTTACATCCATTTGATATAATTCAAGATCAAAAACTATCCATTATGGCCGAGATTAAACAAATTAAAGCAACCTTATAATAGGTGAAAATGTTGTCGTCATAATCAATTTTCTCCTATTGTGTATATCCTTTTGTCACAAGATATGCCTTGTATCTTTCAATACTACCATTAGTATTTCATTTTATTTTAAGATTCCATTTTTTTCCCAATATTTTTGCAACTGTTAAGGAGATTAACCCAGTCCTATACTTGATTTAAGATTAAAGAAGTCATTTCTTATAACACCCCATTCCCGCGTGACCCGAACCTGACATCGATGGTGATATCCGAGTCCGTGCCTCGTGAGGGTGGCTTGTTACATCACTCAGTCAAAACTCAGTATAATTTTTTGTGTTTTGAAAACACAGACATACACTATGCGTGTTGGGCCCCAAGTCATGTTTAGCATATTTCAGTTATTTTTGAGGGCTAGAGTAATAAATTTGCTTCAGTAAGAATTATTAATTGAAAGAATTTAGTTAAATTCGAGTTTTATTTTAATAAGGTTTAAAAAAAATGAATGAAATGAAATGAAATGGTGTTGGGATAAATTTGGATAGTATTAATGGTCTTGTAAATGAAAGATGGACTTAAGTAATTTTGGGCTTAGTAGGCTTAAGGGAGTAAGTTTAGTAGTTAGTTATTTAGTGTTATAAGAGATAAAAAGGGAGATAAAAGGAGAACAAAGTGGGCTGGTCGTGTACATGAATAGCAGCCCACGAAAATGTTAGGTTTAGTTAGCTTTTAGTTAGGTTTTTAAGTGAGTCTTTCATTTAGTTACCAACTTATTCTAGAACCACCGAAAAAAAACAAGGAAAAGAGGGTGAGTGTCGTGTGTTGTTCTTGCAAAAGGAGAAGAAGTGGAGTCGTGTTCTACAAAGAAGAAAGCTAAGAGAGGGGTTCGGCCATCAAGATAGGAGAAGAAGAAAAAAAAGAAGAAGGTTGGGTTGGCTTGCTTAAAGAGAGCTTCATCTTCCATTAGAAGAAGAAAAGCAAATACGTGGGTCTCCAATAGGTAAGGAAATCCGAAAGTTATGGTTGGTTTATTAGAGATTTGTTGTTCTTTCATGTTGTAAGGGTGGTTGGAAGTGTTTCTCTCTCTAGAGGAAGAAGAGAAAGAGATTTTGTGTGAGTTTCTTGAGAACCAAGAAGTGAATGTCGTGGAATGCATATTAAGAAGAAGAATTTCGAATTTCCTTAGTGCTTTTGTTAGGTTTGATCCTTTCTTGATGTATAATGGTGGTTTGAAGGATGTTGGAAAAGGAAAAAAGGAAAGAAGAAGAAGTTGGTGGCTTAGGTAAAATTTTCCAGCAATGGTGTAGGTGGTTTAGGGTATGTTTTTCAACAATTATGACTAAGTTTGAGGGAAGATTATGGATGGTATAGCCTAGGCAAGGTTTCGGTAAGATTCGGTAAGTTAAGCGTCAAGTGTCGTTAATCGTGGAAAATTCCAGCACTTGTTGTGGTGTCTTGAAGGTGGAATTTTCAATATTTTTGGATTAGTTATAAGAGGGGTCGTTGTTGGTATAGCTTAGAAATCGTGTAGGTAAGGTTAGGTCGGTTTAATTTCAAGTTTCGTCATTTTCATAAAATTTCAGATTGGAGGGCAGGGTATTTTCGAAAATTTGGATAAGTTTTGAAGAGGGTTTTAAGTTAATATCGCCTAGGAAAGATATAGGAAGGTGTAGGTAAGGTTCGGTAAGTCTAAAGTCAAGTTTTGCAAATTCTGAAAAATTCCAGCATAGTTAACCTTCATTAATTAGACTTGTTTTGCTTGAATTAAGGTCATTTGCGGCGTTTAGAGGTTGAGGAAGGTCACGAGAATCAATTGGGACAAGTGAATCAATTGCCAATCCAAAGAAGTCAAGGTGGGTCACTTTTTAATAATTGAGTACTAGGCTACTTTCCTATGATTTCCGAATTTTGAATGAGCTATTGTTTGTGGTAGGTTGAACATGTATTACGTGCCATTCTATGTCATATCTTGTGTAAAGAATTGTAACATTGTTTATCAAGTGACAAAATTCCGAATATGTAAATTTGGTGTTTATATGAAAGTGTTTTGTTTTACTGGCCATTTGTGCTTGTGAATAATTGAATGTATGGAAAATATTTGAAAATGTGCTTGAAAGTGAAAAAGAATTGAGTATGAGATTTCGAAAGAATGTTTAATGTGAAAATGCATGATTTCTTGGGTTTGTAGTGATCCCCTCTGTTAGCAAGTG
>JAOSBP010000002.1:6705638-6722975 GCA_027563825.1 Erythroxylum mucronatum | reverse complement strand
AATCTTACTCTTCAGAGATGCATCATTGCTCTTGGACTTCTCAACTTCTTTGAAATACTTCACTGTCAACCTTTTGTACTAATCATACAATTCATAATATGCATTTTTTAATTCATCAACTTCAATATCAAAGTTAGAATAATATATCTCATCGTCTTCTGATTTAGCCATGAAGCAAACATTGCTGACTTCTTCTGGCTCTTCTTCTTCAAAGTTTTCAGAATCCTCATCTGACTAAGCTGTAGTCATTGATTGCTTTCTAGATTTTTTGTTTTCTGACTTGTCTTTTTGAAGAATAAGATATTCTGGTCCTGTGTTTCTAGGCTTCTTGCAGTGTTAACATACGATTTGATTGTTTTGTGTATTGCTATTGCTGCTGCTGCCTTTTGATAGGAACCTGTTGTTTCCAGCTTTTTTGATTCCTTCTCTTTTCTTCATCAGCTTCTTTTTATAGAACCAGACATATTTTTTGACAATAAAGTTGAACTCATTATCTCCATCTATTTACAACTTAGTGTCACTTTTATCACTGTCAGATTCATTAGTTACTTTTAGTGTCATTCCTTTTCTATAGGCGGATCCTTCATCTCACTGAAGCTTCGTTTCATAGATCATCAGATTTCCTTGTAGCTAGTCAAGTGAAATAGTGCCTAGATCCTTTGTCGTTTCTAGAGTTGTCACCTTAGGTCTCCATTCCTTTGGTAGTGACCTCAGAATCTTCGTTACGAGCTCGTCATTGGGATATATCTTTCCCAAGTTCTTTAAGGTCATGATGATGTTATTGAAGCATTCGAAGAATTTGCCTATGGTTTCTCCCTGTTTCATGCTAATAGTTTCGTTTTGATGCACTAAAAGACCTATTTTATGTTTTGTTTACCTCATTTGTTCCTTCAAACATGACTTGTAGTTTGTCTCACATTTCATTTGTTGTAAAACAAAAGGATATTTTCTCACATTCTTCTGGAGATAATGCACAGATCAGATGATATTTTGCTTTAGCGTTTAGTTGTGAATTTCTTCTATCAACATCAGTCCATATTTCAACGTTACCTAAATCGGGAAGTGTAGCTCCAACTCTGATGGCTTGCCAGACTTCAATATCTACATATTGGAGATAGATTGTCATTCTCTCTTTCTAGTATGAGTAGTTGTTTCCATTGAATTAAGGAGGCTTTGAGATGGATTGTCGTTCAAAACTTCTCAGATTGTTTGCCATGATCTCTCACGTGCTGTAAAACACAAAAATGTGAAACCTCGCTCTGGTACCAAATGATAAATCAAACACATGCAAGAGGGGGTGAGTTGCGTGTGACAAAAAAATTTCACAAGTTCTTTCAATTCGTATAATAAACAAATCTTAGTTAACGAATAACAACAGTAGGAGCTTTTCAGACACAAACAATATACTTCATAAATTTAAAAGTTAAAAAGAGAAAGATGAATGACACGGTCAATTTATACTGGTTTAGCTTATAACTCATGCCTATGTCTAGTTCCCAAGTATCCAACTTGAGTGTTTCACTAAAATCTCAAGTAGTAATTTGACAGGCTTCTTCAAGCTCACGAGTGTATATTTTTCAAGGTTCTTCAACCTTCCAAACTAGTAATATTTAACTAGCCTCTACAAGCTCTCAATAAATGAAAATGTAATTTGCTCGATATGAGCTTCAATAATCACTCTTAAAAAGAATTTTCACTTTCTAAAGCACACGAGATTTGACAATGATGTCACTTGCAAGAGAATTGATGCTATAGATGTATTTTAAGAGTCTGATCTGTTTTCGCAAAAGTATTGGCTCTTCCTTAAGTAGGCATTTCTTTCAACTAATTGTTGTTTCACTTGCATCCTTAGTCAATTGGATGGATTTAAATCTGAATAACTTCGATGTCATCTTTGCCAAAAACCTTTCAGTTATCACGAGGCTAATATACGACCTTCATAATTAGTAGGATCCTTTTGGATAAACCATTTCTAATAAGGTAAGCTCATAAAGAAGGTTCCTGCAAGAAAGAAAGCGTACTTCTTATGATTTTATTTCCTTTTGAGAATTAACCCATTAACAATAAAAGGAAATAACTCCAATGATAACAAGATTCTTCCAGATATTGTGAACTAAGTAAAGTAAGTTCATTAGGAAGGTTCCTTCAAGAAAGGAAGCATTCATCCTATGATTTTATTTCTTTTGGAGAATTAGACAGTTAATTGTACGAGAAAATAAATTCAATTTGAATTTTGAAATATTACGAGGTTATCATCAAAATCATTAATAATAAACCTTGAACTAACACCAACATCATAGTTATGTTGTCAAACCTACTACTGTTTGCATTATTTTCATTTATGCTCTCTCTTAAAATTGGTTCATTCATCATCTTCATGTAAATAATGCATTCTTTCATCATCATCTCTAAAAAACAATTTTTGTCTCGACCTCTTAAATTTACATATCCTCACTATCTTTATTATGTTTGCAGACTTTAAAAAGCTATGTATAACTCCTCACACTTGGTTTCGTCGCTAGAGTTAAAAACTTCTTGATCTAAACTTTACTTCCTCAAAATCTACATCTTTGATCTTTCACACCACTTTCTCTTATTCATCTTCATTGCCTCCTTTAACGTAATCTTCACACCACATTCTCCAATAGAGACTCAAGTCCTCTTCATCATTTCCTTGGCTTCCAGGCTACCACTGCTCCAAATGTTCTTCTTCTTATTTGAACAAAATACATTTAGGATATTTTTCTTCGCATATTCTTACTATTCTAAATGTGCCACCACAGTCATTACCTCCTCCTTTTTTTGTCTCAAAATCACGGTCATCAACTTCTTGATCCCACTGAATATCATAGTATTGTCGACGCCCTCTAATGCCCATCAACAATTTATTGTAGACGAAGTACTTCAATTTTTTTACTGTCTTATCGATATTCACTAGATCATATTTACCTTAGAATAAATAATTCAAATATCACCTTAATTAAGGCTCAAATCAAATCCTTAAAATAAAAAGATAATTATTAATGGTTGGGTCGGCTATAAGGCCCAATCCCAGGCCCAGGTATCAACGGTCGAGTCGTAGGCAATAATCTCTCATGCAAACATAAAGACCTCCGTAAAAACCTAAACCTAGCCAGTCATTCCATATATAAGGTACTAGTCACCCATGATAGAGGTACGATACTACAACCCTATTTTTCCCTGTTTTTAGCGACCAAAACCTTCTATCAAAATACTGATTTGAGCGTCGGAGGGGCCTGCCGGCAATCAACTCCCGGCGCGCCTTATTTGTTTTGCAGGTGTTCTCTAGCTGAAGTTAATCAAGATTATGGACCCAAGCAGCAACGTCCAGCCTCAACAGAATCTGACTGAACCAATTAAAAAAATTTTACTTTTATTTCTTGACAATAGTTTTTATTATTCAAGAATATTTTGTTCTTGGAAATAAAACAATATTCTCTAAAATATGTTGTAAGTTGTAACATGAATGTTTTAAAGGGAATCAATTATATAGTCCAAGAAAAAATGGAGGAAAATACGTAAACATGGTAATCAAAAAATTTGAGTGAAATATTTTCTATTTAAACCATCATATGAATTTGTCTTCCAGAAAAAAAAAAAACCATAACGTGAATTTTAGCTATTATTTGCTGTTGATCAAAGTGAAGCTAGCGAAAAACAGTGAAGTTGTGTTAACAACACCGAGATGCAGTAATGAACAAACAATTACGGTAGTATTTTTTTACGGAGAGGATATAGCATCACTGTTAAAATTTTAAATATGGCCTGTTAAATTTTTAAATATGGGCAGAGTATAGAGTTCACTAATAATAATTGAGTTTGGGTCAACTATTGTCCAAATAATTAGAACTAGTTGTTTGAATAATTGACCCTTACCATTTATAAACCCTTTAATATTTTTATGTCTAGGCAATATAAGACACTGTAACAGTCATTGTTTTGAATTGAATAACTATTCTATAATTTGACTTTGTGATCCCCTCTCCATAAATATTTTTGTATCGAGAAAGAAAAGCTGTTTTCTCTGTTAAAATGACTTGGTCATCTCTATTATTAAATTCTATAATAAACCAGGAAACATAATGTTCAAAGGCTTGACTAAAGAGCTTGAACATCACAAGGAGAGGAGCCCCTTGTTGCTGGAGCCGAGGCATGGCCCGAGGCCTGATTAGACCTGATGCAACAGGTCTGATTCTAAATTGGTTCGGCCTGAAATATTTTTCAAATTAAAATAAAAAATTACATTGTTTTGTTTTTATCCTTAGACTCAACTCAGTTGCAAGATTCAAATTTTTGCCTGAGATTAGTTAATTCGGATTTGGTCTGTTAACTTCAGGCCAAGGTGAGTCTAAGCTCAGCTGCCATCTCTAATTTTAACGATTGACATGAGGACCTAGTCTTAAGTATTAATTTTAGAAATAAGTCCACTTCTTGTCTTAAACGTCCAGACGCCTCCTTTGAATGGTATGTCAATTAACTGGAACTTTTCATTATGCTCCATTAAATCCTTTATTGCTTTCATTCGGACGTGGGTGGGGTCTTCCGAGGAAGGGCAGACCAAGTAGACGCATGTCTGCAGAAGAAGTTGATTTTGCTTCAGCTTCATGATAAAAACACGCCTGTTGCTATAAGCCATGTTTATGCATATAATTTGGACATGCATCTGAGGAATCCAAGTTTAGATGGTCACACCAGTTTAGAACTGCACGGCTAGTTTATCAGACAAACACCAAAAGATGCCGTCACTCAAATACACCCACAGAAGTAAATCGTGAAGTAGCTTATGCCTTCAATATATGGCGGCACTTTCTATTTTGTGAACAAGCATAGATTCTCAGAAATTTTGTAATTATTTTTTATTTTTAAGAAAAGGAATAGTTTGTACAAAAAAAGACTTCTATCTGAATAAAACTTTTAACATAACAATTAATATTTAAAGACGAGTTTTTATTAAAATTTTATATTTAAATTATATTTATTAATAATTATTAAATCAATATTAGACAATTAATATTTAAATTAATCATAAAAATTAAATTATCAATATTTTTTGAATAATTAATATAATATGAAAAAATAGAAAATAAAAAAAGCAAAAATGTAGTAAATCCTGTGCCAATTCATAGGGACATCACATGAACCCACGAAAATTCTGGTGTCATTCTCCAAAACTATAGTTTCTCCACACTCAGCAATGCTGAAGTTGTACCTGCCTCCATATCCACAATATGAGATCAGAGGAAGCTCAAATCCTGCATTTTGCAAACAAAGCCAATTAAAACAAGAAACGCAATACATACGATAATCAATTTATCAGAGGAGAGGAATTACCATATTTTTCAGGGTCCTGGAGTCAAGGATACCTGACAGAACAGACGTCTAAGGTGAATGAAGCGGAAGAAAACTGCAGTCTCAGCCCAGTAACAGCTTCCTTTAATTTGAAGTCCAAGTACTGACATACTTCATTCTAAAGCCTTGGCAAAACCGGCGATGTCCTTCTCTGCCAAAGCAAAATTGGTCAATATATAAGGCAAGCAACCTATTGGCCCTGTGCCTGCGTTACGTCACGCTTCGTGTGAGAAAATATATAAACCATTAATAAGCTTTGCGAAAGAAATTCACAACTAGGCAGGCAATATTCAATCAAACTGAGAAAAGAATAAATGAATTCTGTCTTATTACCATCCCTACACACAGGGAACTTTCGATTCTATGTTCTAATTAAGATTGCAGCAAACTGCAAAGTAAGGTGCAAACGGAAACATTCCCTTCGTTAATTAAATAAGAATCTAGTTACAACTTAAGAGCTTGTAGATTTATTAACACGTAGAGCGGCCTTGGCCCATGTCTCTACTTGGGTTTGATACGTGGTGTTTAGGCTCAAGAACCACATTTCTGTTCATGTACTAAACAATGAACTTTGTGTCCCCTCCAGTGAAGCCCAACACTTGCCTCAAATACAATTCATGACTAGGAGGGATAAAGGGCTACTGCAATGTACAAGTTACGTTGAATTGTCAACTTTGGCAACTTCCAAATTCTAATAAAATGGCATTTCTCCGTTCAAAAGCAAAGCGAAATTTTAAGCCATAAGATTGCAACTTCTCTACATGTGTTATCATCGGACTATCCTGGAGAAGAGAAAAATGGTAAGTAAAAGAAAAGGAGTGGCAAGTATTTTCTAATCGTGGGTGCTAAGCTAATGTGAAAGGAATCACCAGGAGATGTCCAAATTGGACTAGCTTTCTTATCCAACCTTGATTTACGCTACAAGACAACTTTCCAATGTCTTCAAACTTCAAAGTTAGATTTTGAAGCACAAAATATATTATATAATTCGATCACTTGTCCACCTACTTAGGCGCATATGAGGTTAGCTGGCAAATACATACACAACACAACGCAAACGCATCTAATCCAAGCGGGCATCGAAGGAACGCGCGTGTGCTTGCCATAGGCATAGACCACTAATCCGAAACAAGAGGAGAGAGTGAAACTGCAAACAAAATAAACGCTAACATCCTAGATTATGGCAGATTCTGTGTCATACCATCTACTCTCACTATCCTCGTCCCATTCCTCGCAAATGGCTCCTATCAGTGGCGCCGCCGCCGCGACTTCTCGCCTCCTCCCCACTGCCGCCTCTCGAGCCCGACTTTCCCTCCCTCATTCTTCTTCTTCTTCCTCCTCAACTCGCGTTCTCCGCTCTCTCTCCTCATCTTCCTCTTACTCTCATGTTTCCTCTCTCAACTGCGCTCGCTCCTCGCCTCTCTTTCCTCGTGCCTTCTTGAATCGGGTGCGTTCTAGTATCATATATGTGGAGGAGATATGTGCTATGTAGTATTATCCAGTG
Source organism: Erythroxylum mucronatum (assembly GCA_027563825.1). Classification (NCBI taxonomy): domain Eukaryota; kingdom Viridiplantae; phylum Streptophyta; class Magnoliopsida; order Malpighiales; family Erythroxylaceae; genus Erythroxylum; species Erythroxylum mucronatum. Next base: position 6,716,101 of record JAOSBP010000002.1, on the reverse strand, counting down.
TATTATATCTTTTGTTTGAGTGGTTATGGTTTTTGAACTGATCGATGTTGATTGCTTTAAAAAGGTGTCCGCGATTAGCACTGTGGCCGCGGCGTCGGATCCTGCTCAGTTGCAGAGTGCGAGGGAAGATATCAAGCAGCTTCTTAAGTCTACGTTTTGCCATCCTATTATGGTACTTTAGCTTTTGATTAGTACAATTTGCTGTTTATGTTATTGTTTTAATGTCTAAGCTAATTTAGTGGACCTGTAGTTGGAAAGTAGTTGTCGGAGAATGGACAATTGCTAATTTCAGTTTGTAAGTAGAAATCTTAATGCATACTAATCTGACCTATTTTATGATTCACCGTAAAATAGGGGAGTAGACGTGTTATGTTTCTTCTAGAGGATTGTAGATGTTCATTTAGGCTAATTGACGTGATGATTTTCATTTAGAAACAGCCTCTCTATTAGATAGGGATAAAGTTGTGTACTACATGACCTTCCCAGACCCCTCGTTCAGCGGGATTTATACTATTGTTGTTTAATGTGATGATTTCTGCATACTTGAACTATTGACCGCTAGTATACCCACTTAAGATGGGATTAATCTTATGTTTGTACATAAAAATAGATCATCATGATAGCACCTCTGTAAAGGTCACACTTGATTGATTATATGCTCTTACTGTTCTGTTTCTTTTAGGAGAATGCTTCTCCATTTCAATTGCCATATGTAACTCATGTAGGAAAGCTTATATGGTTTGTTGAAATTTGAAACTGTAACATTTGATTAAAGTGCGTTTCCTAAATTATGCCACAGTATAGCACTTCAAGACCGTGGTTCCTCAATCCATTATAAATATATAGTTGAGGGAAATTTATATCAGGCATCCGTAGGGAAAAGGGGAAAGCAAACAACAATGTTGATGGCTAATCTGTGCTAACAACGTTGGTGTTTGCTCCATCTAATTATCTTGCCTGGAGTCGCTCTCAGTTTTTCTTATTGAACAGGGCCCGTTGATGTTTGTCCTTGTTCATTCCTGTTACTATATTGTCAAATCCTTTTTTCATGATGATCTGAATGCGTAGACATTATTTGAAGACAAGAGTTTAAGGTTTACTACTTTTTACTGTTGAATGTGATGGCTGAAAACAAAATAGAGTTCAAATTCTTATCATCTTAATATACTTTTCTCAGGTTCGCCTAGGGTGGCACGATGCCGGTACATATAACAAAAATATAGAGGAGTGGCCTATAAGGGGTGGAGCCAATGGAAGTCTTAGATTTGAGATTGAGCTGAAACATGCAGCCAATGCTGGTTAATATTCTGCATTATCGTATGCTTTGTTTGATTCATTCTATGTTTTGTGTAATAAGCTGGCATTTCAGGGCTTGTGAATGCATTAAATCTTCTAAAGCCTATCAAAGAGAAGTACTCTGATGTGACATATGCAGATTTATTCCAGTTGGCAAGCGCTACTGCTATAGAGGTTTCACAATGCTTATTTCAGATTAACATCTTTCATTGCTTGTCAAAACATTCTATTGATCTTGTCTTTGGAAACTTAGGATGCTGGTGGTCCCAAAATCCCTATGAAGTATGGAAGGGTAGATGTTTCAGGACCTGAACAATGTCCTGAGGAGGGAAGGCTTCCTGGTAAGTCACTCCATCTTAAGTTTTTATTGGTTATCAAAGACTATGCACCCCTGGTTTTTCTTTTACTGATACGTATTCAAGAATCCTCCCCTTAAAAGGATTTAAAATACCGTTCCAAAACAATGTGAATGAAAATCAAGAGTAAGGATTGCGCTTATTTATCAGAATTTAATTTACCAGGATTGGCAGCAAGCACATAGTTATAGCATATGAACATCCTTGAACTGGTCATCCAATTACAGGACTCTATTTAGTTCCTTCTCTTCATATTTTATACCACTTAGGTCCTTGGAGTTGCTTTTAGTCAAATGCATTACCTGTGAATAACTAGTTCAGACTTAGCAACTCATTTCTGAATTTATTACTTGATATTAGATGCTGGTCCACCAAAACCTTCTGATCATCTGAGAGAAGTTTTTTACAGAATGGGATTGAATGACCAGGTAATTTTGATCGTGATAATTTTTCTTATAGATGTTGTGTCATTAGATTCATGATCTTTGTTGACGAGCTTTATATCTGCAGGAAATAGTTGCATTATCTGGTGCACACACACTGGGAAGATCCAGACCAGATCGCAGTGGTTGGGGCAAACCAGAGACGAAGTACACGGTATTGAAGTGATCTTGACTTTTAAGCCCATTATATATCTGTAATTGTCTTTTGTTATTTAATATAATAACTTTGTAATTTTGGTTGTGTTGTTAGCTATAGTAAGCCATAAATGTGGAACGGTGGAACCTGCATGACTTAGTATTTGCTTTGTGTATATTGTATGACAGAAAAATGGGCCCGGGGCACCTGGAGGACAGTCATGGACTGTAGAATGGCTGAAGTTTGATAATTCCTATTTCAAGGTCTGACATGTAACTTGCTGTTTGTAAGCAAGAAACTTCTTTCTTATTGGTGTGCGCTCAGTTGGTAATGCATAATGATTGTTTACTGAATCCAATTTGCTCTTATAGGATATTAAAGAGAGGAAGGACGAGGATCTACTAGTATTGCCCACCGATGCTATTCTTTTTGAAGATCCTTCATTCAAGGTAAAGTTTCATTTTGTTGAGAGCAACATAGGTCATAGATACTAAAATGTACAAAGATGGCCAAAAGTTAAAGTTATATGCAGGTGTATGCTGAGAAATATGCCGCAGACCAGGAGGCATTCTTCAAGGATTATGCTGAAGCCCATGCGAAGCTCAGCAACCTTGGGGCTAAATTTGATCCTCCTGAGGTTTGTTAGCATGTTCATTTGTCTTCTATCTTCTATTTTTCAGTGTTTACCAACTCATGTTTTCCTTATGTATATTAACTCGCGAAATACAATCTGAACATATTTAGCCTTGGAGTTATTTGAATTAAATTGTTGTAGCTAATGTGATTATTTTCCACCTTGTCCTGGAATAGTTCTTAGTAGTGCAGTGCGCTCATGAGCTTTTGCACACACTTCTACTTTGTACCATAAATGCACTCCTGCTAGTTCTTTTCTTGGCCACTATTTAGCTCTTCGATTGTCATTGTCTAGTTTGAGAATGAAGCAATGGTACAAGTGGAAGTGCTTGCTCTGAAAGCTGATTGATGAATTTGTGATATCAGGGTATTACACTAGATGGTGTTACTGGCGAGAAGTTTGTGGCTGCAAAATACTCAACTGGAAAGGTGGTAAATTTTGAGAAATTATCTCATGATATTCCTTTAGTTATTGAATTTCAAAACTTCTCGCTTCCTTTTTTAGCATTGAAATATTTTATGGAGGAACCCTGGATGCAAAGATGTTCATTTTTTCCCTTCACTTCATGGTTTGCTGCAGGCTTAAAAATATCTTGTTTTCTAGTGCCGTAGCTATTAATAATACGGGATGAAGCATTTTGCAAGTCCTGTGAAACACGTGTAATACTTGGCAGTGTAAAAGAAGGAGACGGGAATAAAATTCAATTAGTATGCCTATTTGAATTGCAGAGAGAGCTATCTGATGCCATGAAGCAGAAGATACGAGCAGAGTATGAAGCGGTTGGCGGAAGCCCGGATAAACCCTTGCAGTCTAACTATTTTCTTAACATCATGATTGTGATTGCTGTTTTGGCAATTCTGACCTCTTTTCTTGGAAACTAGGTTTGGATTTTATGGTTCATTGTGAAGTAGTGTTGTGTTTAGTACTCTTTGGTTTAACGAAGCTATAAACGGAGATCAAGCTCCGAATCTCACTGATGATAGAATACTGAGCTAACAACTAACAACTTAGAACGAGTAAACACTTAGACGGTCTCTAACCCCTGTTTTCTTTTGTACCCAAAGGCTTGGGTACCTAACAACAGATGATTCCTTCATGATATTAAGCATAGTTTCGAGAATCTGGTTCCTTTTAAATGTACGCCAAATCACCTAGAGTCTTAACTTGAGGTGCATATACAAATATACAATAGATTTCAGAGTATTTAGAGGCTTCGTTAAAAACTTTGAACGTAGAGAATTGTGTTGGAAAATTGCAATCAAGTGAGATCACCTTTCTCGGCAGCAATCCAAAATATAATACTCTGGGTTGTACATATTTTATCGTCACCGGTGGTTTCAACTTTATTTTGTTTCGTACATATACCAAAACTCTGAAAAGGAGCTGGATGTGATCAAGCTTGGTGGATCGAAAGGGATACAGCTTTTTGTTCAGGGATGTCAACGGGCAAGTTTTTTAAAATTTAAATATAGAATAATTTATTTTTTTTAATTAGATAAGGATTTTTAGCTTTAAAATAATGTTTTTTAAAATTAAAAAAATAAAATAATTTATTTTTTTTAATTAGGTCACTTAACTCTTCTAAATAAAATAATAATTTTTGCTTAAAATAATTGAGCTTTAAATTTATCCCAACTTGAATTTGATATTGTGGACGCGGTGTATAGGAGTAAAAAGGTTAACTGCATCTGTCATCTTGTGCTTTAGGCGTTTGTCGTTTTAGGCTTTAAATTTAAAAAATTATCTATTAAATCCCTTCGGTTTTGAAAATTATCGTTTGAAATTTAAAATTGTTATAAAAGATAGAAATAATATGGTGTGTCACTAATTGTAGATACACCATTTAATAATTAGTGTACGTTATTGGTTTTGGTTTTACCTAACACAATAACACATATGAATTAGTTTGGTTTTACCTGACACAAGAATGGAGTAGGTGGTTATTGGTTTGGTTTTACCTAACACAATAACACATATGGATTGGTTTGGTTTTACCTAACACAAGAATGGAGTAGGTGGTCACATGTGTATTAGGTGTTTGCAATGTACTATAAATAGAAGGTTTGATGTAAGAGAGATATGAATGAATGAATTTATAAGAATAATTCTTCTCTCCCAAATACTCTGAAATTTTAATTTTGGTTTTATAACAAAAATTAAAATTTCATGTTACATCAAATAAAAGTTTAACTTAGATTTTATGAAGAAAAATAAAACCATGTCAAGTCACAACATAGATGTATTACAAAAATTAATTTTTAATTACGTGGAAGTTGCAACGTAAATAACAAAATGGATCATCAAAACTAGGGATTGTTTGGTTTTACCGGTTATTAGTTTGTGCTTCTTGCTTTGAGTTTATGCCTTTTAAATATAATTATATTTTTATTACTTATAATTATTTCATATGAGATAAAATTTAAAAATAAATTAGTTTTTATAAATAATAAAATTAATTTATTTTAATATCTTATGTGGTATTTATTAATAAATTATTAGTAAAATATATTTTAACATAAATTTAATAAATTAAATTTTATATATAAATAAATATTTATTTGTTGATATATATTTTTATTATTAACACAAATTTTATCTGAATATTTACACATTTTGAAAAATAAATATAATTACTAAACTAAAATTAGTTTTTAGTTTAAATTAATTATTATTTTGCTATTTTTTAGTTTATAATTGACCTAGAAAATAATAAAAAGTATCCAATTAAACACCATTACTTATTTTAGCTCATGAACTTTTATTGCTAATGTATATAATTATGAAGAAAAATTTAACATGACATGTTAGCAATCAGATCAAAATTGCTTACACTAATAAAATGCCTGCTGGAAGGCTGACCGTCGGATAAAAAGCCTATCGACGGATAATGTTAACCAAATCTAAATGGCAGGGATAGCTACGGTAGTCGTCGATTGAAAACAATCTAACAGTCGTTGTTATCCACCACACATTTACGTAACTAGCACACGGATCGCCACTCTGAGTCGTAGATAACATCAACGGTCCACATCACAAAATAGATGCATCAAGCTACCTTATAATTCCACCATCCCTCCATTCTGCAGTCTAGCACCACAACCGAAGATTCAAATTACGAAAGGATCCTAGCGGTGAATCTTCTGTAACTTTCTGAAGAAAATGTCAGGGCGTGGCAAGGGAGGCAAGGGGCTCGGAAAGGGAGGAGCCAAGAGGCACAGGAAGGTGCTCCGAGATAACATTCAAGGCATCACGAAGCCGGCGATTCGGCGATTGGCTCGCAGAGGCGGAGTGAAAAGAATCAGCGGTCTTATCTATGAAGAAACTCGCGACGTCCTCAAGATCTTCTTGGAGAATGTTATTCGCGATGCGGTTACTTACACTGAGCACGCTCGCCGGAAGACGATAACCGCGATGGATGTGGTGTATGCTCTGAAGAGGCAGGGAAGGACTTTGTACGGATTCGGCGGTTAAGTATGTTTTAGTGTTGAAAATTGTAAATTGGGGGAGTGAATTAGTTCGATGATTGCTTGGGATTGTCGCTCCCTGTTATTGTATTGTACTAAATTTGAAGAATTTAGCAGTAAACCTCGTTTAATTTATATGCTTTTTTTTTCTTGATCATTTCAGTAGCATATTGAATTTTCCTTCTTGGATGAGTTTATTGGAAAGTATTTAACATTAACTTAATCACTGGGTATAAAGAATATCTCAATCCACAAATTTGAAACTAGACTCATGTGGGCCTGATTTGGGCTTTATAACTTCTAGACTTTGGTTTGTTCGTGTTATAGAAGAAACCTGGTTCGAATTGTTTTCGCTATAAAGTGGAAAAAAGAAAAATGTAGATTGAAATTTGTTTTTTTAAAGGTAAAAGAAACTTCCATTAATCATATAAATGAGATAAACAAGGTGGGATAGACTCCCAAACTTTCAAACAAGAAAAATTACAAGATACTCGAGCAAGTTCATGAGCTCCCACATTTCCTCGTCGATTAATCCAAACAATAGAAATATTAGAATTACTTTTCAACATTACCTGGCAATCCTGAATAATGCCCCCAAACTCTGAATGATCCTCTTGAGGTGATTTAATGGCAAGTACTACAAGTTGAGAATCAGTAAAAATACTCCCCAAGTGTGGCATGTTATGAACCGTACAAAGAAGAGCCTGTCGAACTGCTAATGCCTCTGTCACAAGCGCTGAGTGGAGTCCATAAAATACTCCAGAGATTGCATGTTGAAATTGGCCTTCAAGGCTTTCAATGATAAAACCATATCCCGATGTTCCCATACTCTGAAATCTTGCCCCGTCGACAAAAACATGCCATTCATCCAAGCTATCTGCTGCACTTTGTCGTCGCCCCGCAGCTATAAAACTATGGGCTACTGGGCCTCTATGACCATTGGAGGACAAAAGCTGCTGTTGCCGTTATTGTTCTTGCCCCAAATTCCATCGATATAAGTGGTCCATTGCAAGGTGCCAAGTTCCCCTCGCTGTAGGGACTTGAGCTTGCCATAATCCTTTGTTTCGTCCCTCCCATATCTTCCATGCTATGGTCATAAATTTTGAGATGTTTGCTCCATTGTCTGCATGCAGTACCTGCAAGAAAAGCTCCCTAAAAGAAGGAGTTGGGTTAGCAATAAAAAAAATCACCTAACTCCCACACCTCTCTCGCCCTCTCACACCCCACCAAGCAATGGTTGACATCTTCCACCTCCCCACAGGAGCATTTATCATCCACTTGCACTCCTCTACTAGCTAGTTTTACCTTAGTAGGTAGAATGCCTTTAAGAGCTCTCCACATGAACACTTTAATTTTTGGAGAAGACGCAATAGTCCATAATTTCCCAAAAATCCCCCTCTTCTACCTCACCACCTCTATCCAATGTTTTCAAAGCTACATAATAACAAAACTTCACCGTATACCACCCTTTGGTATCAAAATGCCAAACCCAACTATCCTCACACTCTCCCTACCGAATTGGGATTGCAAGGATATCCCTACTATCTCTAGGACTAAACATGCCTATCACCTTATCCACATCCCACGCCCTCTCATCTCCCCTAAATAACTCACGCACTTTTAAGTGAGGGTTCACAGAGATAGTTTCAGCCTCCACCCAAAACTCCCCATCTCTAGGTATCCATGGGTCCACACCTACCCTACTTGTCTCCCCATTACCCACTCTCCACCTCAGTCCTTTCTTCAAAACATCCTTAGCAAACAACACACTTCTCCACGCGTAGCTAGGATTATGTCCAATCCCGGCGGCCAAAAAATCCCCTTGAGGGAAGTATTTAGATTTGAGAATCCTAAATAGAAGAGTGTTAGGACCATGTAAAAGTCGCCACCCCTGCTTGCCAAGCATGCTTATATTAAAACAGTTCTTCTTAGGCTGACACATCTTTTCCCATGCATACCAATGAATACCTTTAGCACCATCTCCCGAATTTCCCCACCAATAGCTATTTATTTTCTTTTGAAGTTCATCACATAACGATAAAGGCATTTGAAACACATTCATACAATAAGCCAGTAAGGCCTGAGCAACAAATTTTATTAGTCTCCTTCCCTGCTCTAGAAAGCATCTTATTCTTCCAGTCATTTACCTTCTTCCACATCCTATCTTTTAAAAATTGAAAATTTTGTTTCTTATTTCTTCCAATAAGTGATGGAATACCCAAATGCTTGCCTCCCCTGAGTGGTAATCTGACATTGAGAATATTACCAATAGTATTTCTACTATCCTGTGAAACTTTAGGACTATAGAAAATACCCGATTTTTGGAAGTTGACAGCTTGACCTGAGGCTCCTTCATACTCCTCTAGAATTCGCTTCACCTCTCTCGTTTCCTATTCTGTGGCTTTAAAGAAAAATATCGAGTCATCTGCAAAGAGAAGATGAGAAACTCTAAGGCATCTAAACCCCGCTCTATACCCATGTATTAAACCCTGCCGTTCCGCCCGATTAAACAACATAGAAAGACCTTCAGCACACATTATAAAAAAATACGGAGATAGAAGGGGCCTTTGTCTAAGCCCTCGACTGGGCAAAATAGGGCCCACTGTTTCACCATTCACTAGTATAGAGTACCGTACACTGGTAACACACATCATTCACCAATGTACCCATTTATCATGAAACTTCAACTGTCTCATCATCTGCTCGAGGTAGCTCCACTCCACTCTATCATAGCCCTTGCTAATATAAGTTTTCAGAGTCATCGACCCAACATTTCCCCACGTAAAATTCTTCATACTATGAATAGTTTCAAATGCAACCAAGATATTGTCTGTTATTAACCTTCCTGGAACAAAAGCCAATTGACTAGGGGAAATAACATGTGGGAGAACCTTTTTAAGCCTATTAGCAAGCACTTTAGCTATAATCCGATACAAGACATTACATAGAGCAATAGGCCTATAATCTTTCACACATTCAAGACGGTGAATCTTCGGAATTAAGACCACAAGAGTATTAGAGAGAGTTGAAGGAAACATACCTCGTTCAAACCAAGAGCTGCAACCCGCCACTACATCATCTCCCAGAATGTGCCAAAACCTCTGAAAGAAACCCAGGTTAAGACCATCTGGTCCTGGTGCCTTGTTCAACTTTTAATAATAAGAGTTATTAAGGTAACTCAAATCAAAAAAATTAATCGATTCAAGATTTTTACAGTTGAATTGGTCGAATAAGCTTGTTTTTTTAATTATTGATCTTAAATTGAATTTAATTTTTAAAGATTTGAATAACTAAAATTTAAAAAATTTAACATCAAAATAAAGAAATTAAAAAATGTATTTTTAAAATTTAGCATCCTATTACCTTCGGATCGTTTCACACATTCTTATCATTAAGAAAGTAACACCGTTCAGAAGGGCAACGCAGAGATTTTAGATGTGTCCTTGTGCAAACTACTTAGTTCAGAGATCTGATTGGCTCCTATGGTGAAGTACTTACCTTTTACGTTGTTTCTCAGGAAGTGGAGCACCAGCTGTGAAATGTCACTGTTGAAGACAACATTTTTAACTGGTTAAGTTCAAAACTAAGGATGGAACAGACAAAAACAAACACATGCAGGTGTTTTCCTTTAAGTTCTAAATTGTACTCTGTTTTATTTTATCCCTTAGTTCTAAAATGTACTCTGTTTTACTATGATTTATAATCAATACAGGCACCGTACTCACATGCGTGATGATATCCGAAAAGGGAATAGTTCAGGACCCAAAAGTTGGTGCTCTGTGATTGTTTCACCAATTAATATTAACCCATTCCATATATGTTCTCAAGGACTTCAAGGAGATAGAGAGAAACAGATTATTTCTCATTCACATAAGTTTGACTCCACTTGATGTGAATATGGTCATATTGAACATTGTGTAATTTTGACCAAAAAAAAAAAAAAAGAACATTGTGTAATAAATTCAGTGTACAGATACTGCTTCAGGTACATTAGCTTGCACCTTCAAGAGTAAAAACTCATTTCCCAATTCAGGTACTGAGTCTCTCTGATAGAACATAGGTCTCAACGCTTACATTAAGCTGAATACTCTGTTTCTCGCACCCACTATTTCCATTTCTGTATCTATGCTCTGA
>JAOSBP010000002.1:6659213-6672460 GCA_027563825.1 Erythroxylum mucronatum | reverse complement strand
TCTAATTTTTCACGCACCCATCTAGATGTGCCTCGACTTTTCTCCCACGAAAAGGGATACCCATACCAAGCCACCTCCTGCAAATTACAATCCATCACAGCTTGACGGAACCCTCGAAACAAATGGGTTGGATGCTCACGACCCCCCTCTTTATCGGTGGCAAGTAATAAATCGTTAAAATCACCCACAACCATCCACGGCACATTGTGCCCACGGTCAAGCGAACGCAGGAGACTCCAAGAAGCTTGACGACGGGATCTCTCCGGAAAACCATAAAAACAAGTCAGCCCCCACACGAAGCCATCGCCCATATGGACATCAAAATCAATAGCATTCCGACAGTGTTTACGATAACGAACATCGAACGACTCATTCCAGAATGCTGCAATACCCCCAGAGCGACCAAATCTATTGACGCAAAAGCTGGCATCAAAACGAAATTGACGTTGCAAGCGAGTAATGGTATCTTTCTCAACTAACGTTTCCATTAAAAAAACAAAATCAGGCCGATGTTGGCGAAGAAGATCGCCAAGAGCAAGAACTGTCTCAGAATTGCCAATTCCTTGACAGTTCCAACTGAAGATTTTCATTGCTGCTGGTCGGGTCGCACGCCGGCGCCCGCCAATCCAAAGTGAGGTCGATTAGAAATCGAACCAGAGAGAGAGGGTGAATCGGACATATCCGAAACGGTTCGAGAACGTTTGTTCCCATCAACATGTGCAAGAGCTACATCTTCTGCGGCAGTAGTATCCATAGCAATAACGTTAGCACCATTAGTAGCAGCGGAACAGTTTCCTGGGTTGCCATGGCCCGGTAGAAGAGAACCATCATCATTCCGCAACCAACGACTGCGAGGTGGTGGGGTTCTCCCAATAGTAGCACGCAACGAGGCATCCCAAGCAAAAGAAGTTGGGGTAATGGACGACGTGAGACGCTCGGGGCACATTTTGTCACCATGGCCGATAATACCACATCGAAAGCAGAAAATGGGGAGCCGTTCATACTGAAATCGCACATAGGTGAAAGAGGTAGCGGACGTAGCAATCTTCTTTCTACGTTTCAAAGGTTGCCGAACATCAATGTGGACACGAACCCTCATAAACTGCCGAGGAGGACGGCCAAGGGCAGGAGCGTCATACTCAACAAAGGAGCCAATGAAATTATCGAAAGGTTTCGCCCACGATTCCGAGAACATCCCAGGGGGAAGGTCGTGTATCTGCACCCAAATGTCAGAGTGGGTGAGAGGAACGGTCAGCGGGTCATCACCGTCATGCAACCGTTGGAGAAGTAGCATATGTCGATTGAAATCCCAAGGGCATCGTGCGAGAATCCTATCGACATCAGCCTCATGGAAGAGACGAAACAAGTATCGCTTAGCCCCAAGGTCGGTAATCGCCAAGCCGGCTTGAGGTTGCCATAGATCTGCAATTAAATTCTGGAACGCGTCGAAGTTGATGCGATTGGTGGTTAGGAGGCACCCAACCAAACAGTGTGTAAAGGAGACCGGGTTGAGAGGAGCAATCCACTCGTCATCTTCCCCACCTTCTAAAGAGAGATTAGCCAGCGCATTGTCGACGTTCATAGTGAAAACCCAAGAGACGGACTGCCGGCGCCAGGAAGCTACCGGAGACAAGATAATAGAAAGAAGAAAAAGCACTAAACCCTGCTACAAGAAGAGAGCAGACGAAAACTGCGACGAGGCAGACCAACAATCTAGAGCGAAGACGTTGGCCCCCATGTTCTATGTTTTTTGTTAGAGTTATAAACTTAATTTTTATAGAATATTTTTATAAGAATATTCAATGAAATACTAAGATATATAATATTCATACTCTTATAATTTTTAAAGTCATGTCCTTATAAGTCATTTTACACATAAACAGCTAATACTAAACAGCTAATTTTATCAAACGTTAAATGACAAACAGTTAATGTAATCCGCTGGTCAAATCAGCTATCAGCTAACAACTAATATAATCAACTAATTGCCAAACAGAGTCAATATCTCCCGATTCTCTGGTCCTTGGCTTTAACGAGTTCTGTACTAGGAATTGGTTCACTCAACCATGTCACATCTACAAGGGGCAACAATTTCGTCATCTTTTCTCTCTCTAACACGTCTGATAAGTGAGGAAACAGTTTGACAAATTTGTTAGAGAGTATTATAAATCTAACCCTCATTTTTTTTATATTACATTATGACCTTGATAAAATTTCAAAGTAAATTTTTTTGGTGGAAAGTATAATTAACAAATAATTTGTAAAATTATAGACTCAACTTTATTTAACATATTTTGTAAAACTTAGGTTGAACATCCCCTCTCAATGTATGTCTCTAATTAAATAATCCCACTGCGTCACCCCGCGTTAGCTCGAATATTTAGGTTCCCATTTCCGTGTACTTGGCCCAAGGCTTAGCCTTGATCAAAGCTTGCTGATTTCTTTCCTATATGCCAGGGCACATTGGATCTGACGCCTTACACCTTGACAAAACTTTACTTGATTTAAACTCGATAGCATCAAGTTTTTTGTTGACATAGATCATATAAATATATGGTTAGATAGGCAAAATAATGTTAGGAATTTAATAGTGATTTTATCATACTCGTTATTCAAATTCTTTTGTTCTAATCCAGTTGGATAATTATAATTAGATTGCAATAATTGCATTCCAAATTAACATTAATGTTGATCGTGAATCGCCTTGACTATTAAAGCCTGAACCTTAGTACTCTACTCCTCTTAAATTAATTAACTGAAACTCTCCGTGACTCAATGTCCTAGGACTCGAAGAACTGCGAACTTAATACAAGACTCATATATAGTACGAACCGATTCTATCACAAACACCAATAGTAGCTTTCCACGTGTACAAAAGTTCTCGATTAGGATAACAGTCACTTTAAAAATTCTGCGCGTACGTAAAAATCTCGCAAAATTGAAAAGTGAGATACACTTGCCTTTCGGAAACTGCAGCGTGCAGTGACAAACGATACCCAATGAACAGCACCCACGTGGAATTGAGCAAATAAGAGAGCGAGTATGTGATTTTGATATGCTTGACAAGAGTAAGGCAAAGAAATATCTTATCGCCGTGTCACGTGTAATTCCATGTTTGTCTCGTTGTCTCGCTACTCTAAAAGTGGGCAGCTCACGCAGTAACACTTCAACTAATAGATCACCAACTAGGAGAGAATACGGTTCTGAAATATGGCGTCTAGGGCTTCGATTTGCTCCCATTTGTTTATCTTTACTCTTGTTCTTGCGACCTCAGCTGCGGCGACTGAATTGGAGGAGTTCGTGTTGACCCTTGATCACTCCAATTTCACTGATACAGTTAACAAGCACGATTTCATCGTCGTTGAATTCTACGCCCCGTGGTATGCTGTGCTATTCGATTCGATTCGCGTTCAAATTTTTTATGCTTAAGATGGGACTGGGTATTGTAGTTGATTGTATAGTGATCTTAGTTATGGTTGGTCTGTTCATGCGATCTTTAATTTTTTTATTTAAGATTTTCAATCTGGATTTGTTTTATTTTATGTGAATGGATCTTGTACTGTTTTTCCTGGTCACTGGTCTTTCTAACTGCATGCAGTGGTCGCTGGTTCTAGATCATTTGTATCAATGCGTGCCAAAACACTATCTGTTTAGTGCATACATAATTCGTATTTCATTTCTTGTGAGATTTAGATCTTACAATTATCACGGGGACTTGTCGAACGTCCAACATGATTTCTTTTGCCATGTTATCCGTAGTAAAGTCAGATGAAACTGGGAAATAGGTCAAATAAGCACTTAATTTTCTCTAAATAACAGTCAAGTTGTTTGATTTATAATTTAAGCGGTTATTTGGATGATCTAAAATCTTAAGGACCATACTGTGTTTGAGGGGCCTTAGTTTCTCTTTTCTTCAATTTCCTTTGTTGCGTTTTGATTCAAGTCTAATACAACTTGATTTTTCTGTAGGTGTGGGCACTGCAAGAAGCTTGCTCCAGAGGTGTCTATTTATATTGTTGGAGTGTCTTATTTTGCTTATGTCCACAATGCTTATATTACTTCAGCTAACAATAGTGATTTTTTATGTGTAGTATGAAAAAGCTGCATCTGTATTGAGTAGTCATGATCCTCCGCTAGTCCTTGCAAAGTTTGATGCTAGTGATGAATCAAACAGAGATTTTGCAGGGCAATATGATATTAAGGGATTCCCCACTCTGAAAATATTCAGAAAAGGAGGGAAATCTGTTCAAGACTATAAAGGACCTCGTGAAGCAGATGGCATTGTTGAGTATTTGAAGCAACAAAGTGGGCCTGCTTCTAGTGAGATAAAATCGGCAGATGATGGTGCCTATCTTAACAGTGAAGGGAAGATAGTTGTTGTGAGTGAAGCTTCTGTAACTTTTATGTCTGTTTTTCTTTGTCTTCTTTGCATTTCAGGATTTTCCATGGTTTAGTATATTCAGAATATGTTTGGATAATTTGCAGGTTGGAGTGTTTCCTAAATTCTCAGGGCAGGAGTTTGAGAATTTTATTGCTATAGCTGAGAAATTGCGCTCAGATTATGAGTTCCGTCATACTTCGGATTCTAAACACCTCCCTCTTGGGGAATCATCAGTGACAGGCCCTCTTGTTAGGCTGTTTAAGCCTTTTGATGAACGTTTTGTGGATTTCAAGGTATTGTAATACCTCAATGTATTTTAGATTTTATTTCTGTTATCTTGTTGTAGATCCATCAGTGCTAAAATTTTAGTTTTCATCATACATTGGAAGCTCTTTGATACTCAAATAATATGTATACAGGACTTCAATGTGGATGCTTTGGAGAAGTTTGTTGAAGATGCCAGCATACCTATTGTGACTGTCTTTAATAAAGACCCCAACAATCACCCCTTTGTCATTAAATTTTTCAACAGTCCCCATGCCAAGGTACACAACATATAATCTTGTCTGGCATCAACTCCCAACTATTTTTAAGTCCCTAGGTTGTGATTACTTTTTAAGGTTCTAGAATGAACCAATTGCTGTTGACTGTGTGAACAATTAGCGTTATCCAGATATGGCAGGGATACTAAACTACATTTACCAACTTTTATCAATTTGAAATTGGCAGGCTATGTTTTTTCTGAACTTCAGCAGTGAAGATGCTGACTCATTGAAAGCTAAGTATCATGAAATTGCTGAACAATACAAGGGAGAGGGCTTGGCCTTTCTGGTGGGAGATGTTGATGCTAGTCAAGGGGCTCTGCAGGTTAATATTTCTCTATTGCCTGCCTACATTATGGTGCTTTCTCTTTTGTCTCTTCTGACATGCAGTGCTTTTTGCTCACTTGAATTGTCAGTATTTTGGAGTGAAAAAGGAGCAAGTGCCTCTCATTGTCATACAGAACAATGACGGACAGAAGTTTTTGAAACCAAATTTGGAGGCCGATCATATTGCTACTTGGGTGAAGGATTACAAGGTAATATTGACATCATGTTAATGCATTTCTTGTTTTCCAGTACGATAATATTAAAGTTGGTGATTTTTGTACATCATTCTTTAGTGGATTATAACTGTGTAAGTTATGTCTGTCCAGGATGGAAAGTTGTCACCATACAAGAAATCTGAGCCCATTCCTGAAGTCAATGATGAACCTGTGAAAGTTGTGGTTGCTGATAGTCTTCAGGAGTTCGTTTTCAACTCTGGAAAAAATGGTCCGTGTGACAAATAGTATTTGTCATTGCTTTTTTACCATAATATTGAATTATGATGCACCTCATGTGTGATATTTCTAGTAGCTTTTATTACTCTAAAATATTATAGCCAGTTTAAATCTTTCTGAATCTGGTGGTTATGTAGGTTTAATTCTTAGAAAGTCCTGAAAGGTTTTGTTGTTTTCTTGAGTTAGGATGCAGTTGTGCTTTATCTTTGTGATAGTTTTTATCAGTCTAGGCATTATATTCTGGTTAAATCTTTCTGAATTGGTGCTTAAGTAGATTAATCCTTGTTATGTTTTAAAGGATTTTCTTGTTTTTTGTTGAATTACGATACAACTATTTTTGTGATATATCTGATGGTTTTCATTACTGTGAGCATGATGGTTTATTTGAATCTTTCTAAATCTTGTGTGCCCTCACATTTTTTATAAATCCGGATGAAATGATTTGAGAGTTTTGTTGTTTGGATGGGTTCACATCCACCAATTATTGCAGCTCTAGGTTGTATCCTCCTTAGGATCACACTGATGAAACCTTTCTATCTTTTCCTGCTTGAGTTTTGTTTTACAATGTATTCAAAATGTCTTTAATTGTGCATTTTATGCTGATATCTCCCGCATTTCAGTTTTTCTGGAGTTTTATGCACCTTGGTGTGGACACTGCCAAAAATTGGCTCCAATATTGGATGAAGTTGCTGTCTCGTATCAAAGCGATCCTGATATAGTTATCGCAAAATTTGTAAGTGTTCTTCATCTCCTGACAGAAGGAATTGTGTGTTTTGTGGGGAAGGGCTTACTATGTGTATGCATATATAAATGTATAGGCACATTGCACTTGTATATAAGATTTGTTTACATACTCTTTTTAATGAGATATAACCACCAGTAGTTGGAAACTTTGCATTCATGTTTTTCATTTTCTGATCTCAACTTGGGAAAATGTACAGGATGCAACTGCAAATGACATCCCAAATGATACTTTCGATGTCAAAGGATATCCAACATTGTACTTCAGGACAGCTAGCGGGAATGCTATGAAGTATGATGGAGGTAGGAGCAAAGAAGAGATTGTCAGTTTCATCGAGAAGAACCGGGATAAGAAAATTACCGAGCCAAAATCTGGGAAAGATGAAGCAACAGAAAAAGATTCGGTGAACGATGAGCTCTAAAATAGTGTTGCTGGTTCACAGCCTTGTACCATTTTTGGGCAGAAGTTACTAGTTCACTCATAATAAATCACCCTTGTTTAGTTTAGGTTTAATCTTCTTCTAATATGCTTAGGTGAAAAAGAACGATATTTGTGTAAGTTAAGCTGAGCTTCTTCGAGAAATATTTGCCTTAACGTATGATTGATTATGGAGCCCTTCATTTCACAATAATTAAAATGCTTGGGTAGGCCTCATCTACGCCCAAATCAACCACAAAAAAAAAAAAAAGAGGAGAGAATCTTAAATCTTAATCAATCTCCTTGTTAGTCAGAGGGTAGGTCCCCTTAGGCGTTTATTTTGGAGGTGGGGCTGCTAACGTTGAATTAGATGGTGTTGGTGGCTTAACGTGCAAAGAGCAGTTAGGACTTTCGTTTTATTAATGATAATATGACATTCAGCTTTCGTTCACAAGTCAATCCAAAAAAATGAATGTCGTGATTTACGTCTCCTTCCCCATCATCCTGTCCAATAGGCCTAGTAAATCAGACCACCGAAGGAACCTTCTAAAAGTAAAGTCTCCCACTTGTCACTAGGCTTAGTCAGCATTCATTATCTTATGTTATTAATTACTGTTATCGGTAATATGTGCAAAGATGTTTCGGTTTGCAGTCTCAACTAGATAAGATAATATGTGATTTGATTAAGATATGTGTCCAGATTCCCCAAGACTATACAATAGCTAACCCTTTTAATTTTGGTATCCTTTCTGGGGGTTCAGGCGACATTGCCTTCCTCTTACTAAGGTTGTTGTGGTTGATGTTGGTTTTAGTATTGTTGTTGTCCCTGTCATCTAGATTGTCGCCGATTGGTAGGCCAAGTGACTTTACAAGGTGTTGTTGAAGTTTCTCCACGTCTGATTGCCGAACAGGCTTCACCAAGAATTCCTCTGCCCCTTCTTCCAAACACCTGGGACGTCAATTTTAAAATATTAAATTTGTTGGTGCAAATTAGCTTAATTTTCTTCTTCTTCTTCTTCTATTGTAAAGCAAGAAAAATTAGTAAATTACATGCTAATTCTTGAGGGTATATTCTCTGATGACATGACCACCACTGGAACATCTTTCCAGGAAGATCCCTGTAAGTGACATCAAAACGTTCAGTGCACTGGCTTATGTTTGGATTGACAGAAAAAATAACCAAAGTATGCCTTCGCCTCTCTCTCTCTCTTTCTCTGTGCAATCAGATGTTTCCAGCTAAATCATACTTTGTCAGCTAAAAGGTCTTTGGTCTACCTATGGTCCCAATTCTGTGGGGACGAGGTCAGTCACCTGAATCAACGGCAGGATACTCGTGCCTTTTCTTATATATAAAAAAATCTATTTTCATCTATAATAGGAGTAGTGGTCAAACCAAAGTTAATATAAAAATATCTAAATTAATCTCTTCATTTGACAGATACGTTTAAATTGATGACATTTGAAAACGTTGACAAAAGAAGGTGTGATTAATGCTATTTTAATATGCATGAAATTAAATGAAACGCATAGATAGGTCATTGGCTAAAATATAATAATTGCGAGCAAGAAGAGCTGGAAGTGAAGAGTTGAAAGCTTTTGTGATGGAGATTTACCTTGACTCGTTTCAGCAAATCATAACCCGTCATCCCAGGCATACAATAGTCTGTCATTATCAAATTAACTTTTAACCCCTGCAGTAGTATTGTTATCCAATTAGAATCAATTTTTTACCATGTAGAAAGAAGAAGTAACATTAAAATTACCATTCACATTCAAAGATGTAATGCACTCCAAAAATCTTTACTTTTATTGGTTCAGAAAGAAATATGCATTTTAGGGAAGTTTTTCTATGAAGAGGAGCTATAGCCACAGCATTAATGGCTACATGTGTGCTTGTTTGAAAAGAATATTTTTTTTGGTAATAAGGTCCACATTCATGGCAACCACAGAGATCAAAGGTTTAATGTTTACATTTCCTATTGGTAAGGTTTGCCCTAATTTATTATGATGAGTAACATCTGAGCCGACCCACCTTCCCCTCGTGTTCTATGCCAGTCTCTGGTTCATACTGGTTTTTCTTGTCATTTTCTTGTTGAATGTAAGACATTGTTCATAACTTTTAAGACAATATCAGATAATCACAGTAAAAAGGGTAATGTGCCTTTCCCATGAGCCATGACCTATCTATCTCCTCCACAGTGCATAATCTTGAATTGAACATTCAACCTGGTCTCTCCCTAGTTCTTCGTGTCACTGACTGATGGGTAGAGGCACAGAGCACGTAAAAGAGCTCTAGATTCAGATTTTCGAACATGAAAAAGATACAGTTGTTAGTATCTTCATCATCTCTCCTGTCTACATTTCTATACTGATTACGACGAAGATCGACACATGAAGAAGATTCAGATTTCCGAAGAACAAATGGAAACCCCTTCCCGGATGAGCCATAGAAATTTTAACCACACCAACCATAATTAAAGAAGAAAGTAGATAGAAATTATGCTTAGTATAGTCAGTATTCATTTATCCATAGTCTCTTCTAGTTATGCAGTTAGAAGTTGTATAAAGGCAAGTAGTAGAAGAATAAGAATCTAAAACGTTAACGACTAGGACGTTTTCCTTTGTTCTAGGCTTCTAGCCGTTACCCTAGTTTCAATCTAATACACATACAACAAGACAATCTCACCTCTTGTTGTGGTGACTCGGAAGAAGAAGAAGAAGAGGAAGCGGAAGAAGACGAAGAACCATTGTCGAAATCATCAAGCAGACCCAGATACTCCAAAGCTTTATCCCCGGAGTCCACACAAGTTACTGCGATGAGAGCGAGAGAGAGAGAGAGAGAGCACCATTAATGAGAAGGATCTATCAACGAGAAAAATATACTATTCAAAATCTTTGCCGCAGAAATAAACTGAGGGAAGGAAAGAGAGGGAGAGATTAATTGCAAGGTGAATAGCATTACCGCGGTACGAAGAAACTCTAAGCAACAACTTTTCCAAAAGCTTCCTATCTATAACACTATCATCCACAGCCAAGACATGAAAATGGTGCTGTTGCTGTTCTTCTCGCCGCTCTTCTTCGTCCTGTTCTTCTTTTCGCTGTCGTTCCTTCTCTTCTTGACGTTGTTGTTTCTCTTGTTGGGTGCTTTCCACGCTTGATTCCATCAACTCCATTTCAGCACCTGAATATGGGGTTCCGATGGTTTTACACTGACAAGAATATTATACAGACACTCTCAAGATATGAAAAGGGGTTGAGAGAAAGATGCGATCTTGGTGTGGAAGAGAAGAAGAAGAAGAAGAAGAAGTGTCTCTTTGTGTGTGTGGTTCCGTAGGTTTTATTGGGTTGTTGAGACTCGGGAAGAGAAGCTAACTGTATTTATGCTGGGTGGATTGCTGGGCATAGAGACATACTGCTTGTGTGTTTTTATTAAATATTTTTTTTAAAAAAATCTCATATATACTGTAGGTGGTGAAGGTGATGTTAGCTATCTTTGGTGTGCGTATTTTTCAGCTATAATCTCTTCATAGATTCTCTACACACACTTCTTGTTGTTGGTACAACCACTTATCTCTTCCCTTTCGTTTTTCTTCCTTTAGATTTTGTTTGATTGCTAAGGAAACCACACACAGATCTTTGCTCATCATCTAGTGTAAAAGACCTCGGATTTTTCTCTCTTACTGTCCTTCTTTTTCTATCGGATAGGACTTTAGACTTTGAAAAAATTGCCTTTTTTAATCTATTTCTTTTATTTATGCATATACTTTGGTAGAATAATAATCTGATTGCACCATATTATTCCAACTGATAAGGCAGCCTATCTAGGATAGGATGTGACTCATGGACCACCCCAAACTCTTCTTATCCTTTTTTTTATTATATTAGTTATCTTGGCTTAGTCAGACTAATCTTAACCCCCTACGACCCCACCTTAAAATCTTTAAGATTCTTACGCAACCTATATATTACTGCGTACAAGGAGTCTTTACATACTTGATTGGTCAACTGATGATTGATTACTGGCTCCCCCTGCTCAGCAATAGGTTCCCATCAGCCCTTAAGTTCGTTAGTAGCTCTAATTTCCACATTGTCGCTGGAAGCGAGGCGTCCGTAATTGATCCGATAAAGGAACTGTAATATAAGTGGGATTTGAATGTAGTTAGCCTTTTTCTTGTATTTTTTTTCCAAAGAGACAAATCCATGAAAGCAGATGTGGTTATGTAAAATTCTCTTCCAAAATCATCAAAAGGTAAAGGAAAAAAGAGGAAAAGTACTTTTTTTTAATATAATTTTTTACTTTAGATGTTCCTCTCTCTGTCTCTTACATCAAACAAAGCTCACGCTAAAAGTTGCAGAAACATAATTAAATCCCATGTCTGGCGTTGTCTTTCTTCTGCAAGAGCTAGCATTGACCGCAACCATAATATTCATTCTATAAATTAATTTTTTTAAAAAAAGACTACGTAGAAATGTAAGAGTTTAGGAACAGAAATTGTAAAAAGTGTCAGGGCCAACATAATAATTAGGGGATTTTGAGTACTGAAAAGGGATAAATTGGGACCACAACCAGAATGTCTAATATCTAAGCCAAAAGCAGAGGAGAGGGGAGGAAATTGGAATATAAATGTGAAGGGGACAAGAAATAAATAAAAAAAAGAATGTGGGGTCCGTTTGAAACAAAATTTCTTAAAATAAAATCTTGAGTAGGGCCCATAAGGGTCTGCTCAAAATCTTCGCCCAAATAGCGAATCTGTCCCGATCGAGGAGTGTCCAAAGTAGAAAGGTTTTTATGGGTATGGGTGTGGGGGTGGGGTGGGGTGGGGGGGTCTCTCTCATTTACACTACACTCCACTGCGGGTCCCATTTCCTTCGCAGGTCTCGTGTCGACCTTCATATGAGTTATGAGCAGTGCTGCTGACGCGGGTGCACATGAACCGTCAGATCACGTCGCTTTCATCTACAACGACCTTCTTTTTTCTAGATGTATAAATAAAGAGAGGACTGTAGCTGGAGGAGATTGGAAGGCAAGGCAACAAACAAGACGGATGGGAGAAAACGCTCGTGCATGCCGGCAATCATACACAATCTCATCCCCTCCCTTTTCTTTAAAAGCAAAGCGTGTTCGTCTTTTTCTTTTATGCACTTGAATTATGCGAAGACCAACTATGCGTAAAGTGGCGGTGTTTTTAGTTAGCTTGACTTGAACATGTGAAAACTGGGCTCTCCTCTCCTTTTGCTAAAAATCAGGATCTTCTTACCTTAATCGGGTCATCCAGAATCAAATGTGATTTACTGCCCGGGCCCCCAACTATATTTCTTTTGCTTTATCAAAACAGAACAATGTTGACTTCAAATGGAGATCCTCTAATTAAAAAGTAACATCACGGATTGGTATTAATTGTTTTGATTACATCAGAGCTAGCTAGCGATTCATGTCAAGTGACTGAAGGAGGTCGACCAGACATGCATTGCTCATCTCATATAGTTCTGGCAAACGCCAAAACTTTATATATATCAAATCAGAATCTCTCAAACTCGTACAAATGTTTGCTTTAGATAGTTATACATGATCTATGAGTATCTTATAGTTGACAAGCCACTTAGTTTATTAGGCCATATCCTGGGACCAGACCAGCAGCACGTTGGTCCCTCCATTTCTCTCATCTCATTCATATACATACATGCCTGCGAAACGTGTGTTATTGGGCGCAGCTCTAAAACCTAACTATGTTGGTATTTCATCTGTTTTTCCTTTTCCAAATAATCATTAGAATTCTGGTGTTTCTCCTACTTCTTAAATAATAATATAAGCCACAGGAAAGATTAGTTAGTAGATATGCTAGACTTTTTGAAAGAAAATGACCGCTTGTTATGTCCATTGATTTTGTTCTACCACTAAAGCCCTCTCTGAGAACTTGAAGTTTAAATGGTCTTCCTGTTCTCAGTTTTGTAGTTTGAAGGAACCATATCTCAGGGCTGGATACCGCTACAACAAAAACAATATTTGGCTACCAAAACATTCCTCACTAAATGTAACAAAATCGTCGCTAATAGTTTTTGCTTATGCTTTATTTTCATAGTGAAAAATTATTAACGACGTTTTAATTAGAAATCGTCGCTAATACATTTTGGCTACGTTTAATTTTCACAACTAAAAATTAAGGGGCCATTTGGTTCCACTTTTGTTTTTCTGTTGTTATTTTTGATTTCTGTTTCTTGTTTTTGGTTTCTATTTTTTTTCTTAAAAAAAACGAAAACCTGTTTGGTTGAGATTTGTAATATAAAAGCTGAAAACAAAAACTTATTTTTTTGAGATTTTTAATAAAAAACTGAAAACAAAAACTTGTTTGGTTTTATTAACATGTTTCTATTTTTGTAATTATACT
>JAOSBP010000002.1:6641632-6659113 GCA_027563825.1 Erythroxylum mucronatum | reverse complement strand
TATAAATAGAGGATAATTTTATAATATATTTATAAAATTATATAAATAGAGGATAATTGTATATAAAAATTACACTCGAAAGCAATGACTCTTCAATATGTGGAAAACGATGAGAAACCAAATAGAGGATAAACTGGAGTCACAAAAAAATCACAATAAGTCTTGAAGACGAAGACACGGCGCGGTGAAGTGAAAAAACTGTTTTAGAGTAGAAAAAAAACTGTTGCGAAAAATTAAGAAAACGTAATTTTTTGGTTTTCATAAATTCGTTGTAATTTTTTTAATTTTTAAAACGTCGCAACACAACAAAAGGAACCAAACGTGATTTAATAGATAGTTTCCTTTTTAATAAAAACCACAACTTAAAACAGCAAAAAAAAATGAAAACAAACGGGCCCTAAGCAAAAAGTTTTTAGCTACGTTTTGTAGTCAAATTTTTAGTATACATTTTAACAAAATGACATACCATGTTAATTATAATTATTTTTGGCATTTTTAATCCATATTATTGTATATAATATTTAATTTTTTGTTAATTTATTATACAAAAATATAATATAAAAATAATTGATAATTTGAAGCATTGTATATAAAAAATAAAATACGATCAAATTATGTCGATAAAAAGAATATTCTTCGTATGCAAGATTTTAACTACAACTTTAATAATTCTTATAGACAAAATAATAAATACAAAGACCAGTTTACAAATTGTAAATGCTAAGATTACAAAAAAAAAATTACAACATAACTAGAATGACTCTAGGTTTGTCCATGTCGATGAGAGTAACATCATACATCAACCATCATATATGAAAGATTAGCCATGAGAATCATAAAAGCAACTTTAAGATTGGTAAAGTGCCTGAAATTATGCATAATTAAGCTAGTTTGTTTTCAATTAGGAAAAAAAAAGGAAGGTGATGGAATGAGGAAGTAATCTAGCAAAATATTCATTGAAAACCATTAAGTACCTTCCAATGTACAACTTTATCACGTAAGCACTCAACAATCCAATATGAGAGTAAAACAAAAAGCAAGTGTTGTAACATATATGTATTGGGTGCGTCCATAACTTCAGCAAGGTTAAGAATACTTTAAACAATAATAATAAAACTTAATGAAGAAATACAAACATGATAGTTTAAAAGAACTTCATCTCTAGAGCTCCGGGACCATAACCACTGATATGAATTTTAAGTTGCAAGTGAATCTAAATGTTTTGGGCTATTGGAACTTTAACATAGCATCTACAAGTTGAATACCATTGTTCTTGTTCTTAAATTTTCACCACGAAAGTTGCTTATGACATAATGGTTCTAAAATCCAATGTCATTAAGTTATTATTATGATATTTCTCCTCAAAATAAACATAACTAATAAGAAAATCCTAGAGCATTAAAGAAAATCACCTTAGCATTCATAGGTGTTCATTTACTTGACTATCTCCTAAAATATATTACACATTTTCTATCAATTTTACTGGTATTAAAATCTGCAACCAGTTATAAGCTTGTCATTTTTAGCAACTATAAGAAGGTATGAAATTCGAACATCGCAAACAGAATCCATGTAAAAAGCAATATATCATATATTAAGAATCCAACAAAGAACAAATCCAATTACCAGACTCTCTACAAAATACAAAAGCAGTACAATAAACACATTGCATGAGTGAAACAACACTAATGTACTATAGTTGCAGTAAAGTAGATATAATACCAAGCAGAAATAAGGCAATTTCAATCTTTAAAGTAGTATCCTAATAAGCCATTGAAACCTTTTATTAAAAAGAACTGCACCACATTCTGTAGACTACAAAGTTATAGAATCAATGAATGACCTACGATCTATGATATGAGTTTCGAAAATACACTAGCTCAACCATTTTGAAGTTAAGAAAAACAGGATACAATCCTTTATAGTGCCTAGCTCTTTGCCTGTTGTGCAAAACATTATAAAGATGAAATTCCTCGTAGCTCGTAGGTCATCAGTTAATTACAATCCAACTATTTATATGCCATATGTATTCTGCAATGTTTTGGAACTATAATGAAAATCGATGTTCTGCAATATCCTGCAATCAAGGTATTATCCGCTATCATCAATTCAAACAAAGAATCAGACTCATAATAATGCTAGGTTATGTGCTAATTTAGAAAGAGTACGAGACTAAGCCCGCGTTTGGAGTAGATATTCAATTCATGTATAGAAGTAAATCACTTTGAGAAATAGAACACCTATTGCACTACAGTCTACAAAGAATGTGTTTGGCTAAGTCTTATCCCACATCAAGTTCTGCTTATCCTTCACCCTCGAAATGTTTCAGTTCTGTTTGTTTAAATTGCTCGAATTAAGTACAAGTCTCCAGATTGAAAGCCTTGAAGTTCTCATGAACAGATCCAACTTTGTCAACCGACCAATCAAAGCACCTCATCCCTCTCTTCGAGCTCATCCCTGCGGCGATTTTGAAGAAAAGAACTGGATCTAAGTAGTCTTCTAGTCGCCTTTTCATCCTCTTTTTCGTCTCGTTGGTTTCTTCCGATTTGGCGTTGGACTACGTCGGATTCACCTTCAACACTACATCAATTATGTGACGTATAAGCATATAAATCAAACACTATTTAGGACATTAGAATATGCAAAACATAAACACAATATTAGCATACACAACAACACATCCTTAAAGAGAAAGGGAGAGTTTGGAAGAGGAAAAGGGAGGCCGAACAAGACGCTTTTGGATATCCTTTGCATTGAGAGCAGAGGATGGGACATGGGTGTTTTTGATTTGAAGGTAATTATTGTGGCATTTCGTTATATTTGATTTTCCTCATTACGAATGTTTTATTGATAGCCTTATGTTCCGCCAATATTAGTTTGCTTGAAACTTACGCATGGGATGGGTGTGATACAATACTAGTGCCGTTGCGTGGATACTATACTAGACTTGGAATATCTAGTGCTTGACTTTAGAACTTGTGGGTACGAAAGTAAATTTCTTCACACGTTGCTCTCAAGTTGCCGACTTTGAAAGGACATTTGATTGTAGTTTTACCCAATTAGTTGGAGGGAGGGACGCACTTTTTCTTGACCTTATAATATGAATGTATGCTGAATTCATACTCCATAATCTAATTTATCGTCTAGAAAATAAACCATGCTAGTAAGACAAACCAAAGAAGGTTCGTAAGTATGATGAAATTAAGTGAACAAACTCACTGTCGAGCTCGAGCCAGCAAAATTGTCCTCGACTGGACCTCGATGTTTCAACACGGATCCAACATATGCCCGTAAGCCTAAGGCGTTTTTGGAGCTCAATGAGATGAGACTTTTTTAATGACAGGCTGAGCCCAATAAGAGCAACAGTGCGTCCACGTCCCCACCGTAATCCATTTTCTTATTGGCTCTCCAAATTCCATCCCCATCATCACACAGCTTCATTCTCTCCCCATCCCCATCTCTTTCTCTGCCAAATCCCTCGCATCCAAGGTATGATTTTTCACGATGTTCGACTCTGCCAAAAATTTTCTGTTCTCTGTGTTTGGTTGCTGGGAAATTATAGAACTCTTCATTTTCCCCAAAACACGATGTTTTTATGTCTGCAAAAGATCAGACTTCCATTGAAAGTTTACTATTTCTCTTTTTGCCTTGTCTTTAGCTATCATTTCCTGATATGTGGTTCATAGTTTGATGAGCTTCGAGGTTACGCGTAGGTGCTAATGGCTTCGACGATTCTTAATGCTCCGTATACCATCCCTGTTGCCGAGGCCTTATATTGCAAACACTACGCTGGTCTTAGACCAAGTGTTGGCGATTATAAGGTAAAATTTTCGGTGAAGGGTTGTCCCAAACGTTCTTTCATTGTCAAAGCCAGTGGATCGAACGATGGGTCGTTGGAGAAGATGGGGCTGACCGATGCAGAGTGTGAAGCGGCAGTTGTGGCAGGGAATGTGCCTGAGGCACCTCCCGTGCCAGCTAAGCCGGCTGCTCCAGCTGGAACCCCTGTGGTTCCTTCTCTTGTGAGTTTCCAAACCAAATTGAATTCACATTTCAGCACTCATTCAAATTGCTTTTCTTTTGTGCCTGTTGTTAGTGAATTGATTGATTAGGTCTGGTTTTGACATACTTTTCCAAATATAATTCGCCATCTTTAGTGATTTGCTGAACAAGGATTCATGTGATTGGCCTTTGTAAGCATTAACTTTAAGTTTATTGTGATTTTCTTTTATCAGCCACTTAGTCGACGACCTCGTCGTAATCGCAAGTCACCAACCCTGAGAGCATCTTTCCAGGAAACTAACTTGTCACCAGCAAATTTTGTTTATCCATTGTTTATTCACGAAGGTGTGATAAAATATTGGCTCTATATCTAGTTTTGTGAAAGTATTCTTCCTTGTCTGCAGGTTCGATGATTTCATTGACAAAAACTTTTTGCCATTGTAGGTGAGGAGGATACACCTATTGGAGCAATGCCTGGATGCTACAGGCTTGGATGGAGACACGGACTTATTGAAGAGGTAATCTATTCATACCATTTCTTTGCACATTATGAACAATACCAATTTTCAGATTAGGTCTAAGCTAAGAAGCATTTGTTCCAAAGTATTATATGATGTTCATAGCATACAAATTATACTTTTTTCTGCTGTATATCCACTAAAAATGGATGGTGTGCAAGGATCAATGTTCCTACAAAAGCAGTTAGCAGTTCCTATAAAAATGGATGTTCGAACCAGAAAACTATTTATAAACTATAACCTATTGTAATTTCTAAATAATCAATTTCATATTGTGATGCACCTCAACATGGCAATGTTTGGTGCAGGTGGCTAAGGCTGGAGATGTTGGTGTTAATAGTGTTGTGCTCTTCCCCAAAGTTCCTGATGCTTTAAAGGTTTTTATTTTGTTTCATGTCATCGTCAATATATTTGCTTATCAACTAGGATTCTTCCCATTTTGTAGATTATGTGAATAATAGAGTTTAGGTATTAGTCTCCCACAGGAGATGAAGCTTATAATGACAATGGCCTTGTGCCTCGAGCTATATGTCTACTCAAGGATAAGTTCCCTGATCTTGTAAGTGAAGTGCTTGTACCATTATTTTTCAGTTTTTGTATGAACTAAGATTATTGGGTACAGAAATTGTGCTGCCATATGACCTTCTTTAGGAATCTCCAATCTACTTTTCTTAGGTTATCTATACTGATGTTGCTCTGGATCCATATTCCTCTGATGGGCATGATGGTATTGTGAGAGAAGATGGTAAGTGAGACATGTCTGGGTTTTAAACATGTCATGGGATTTAGTAGGATGCTTTACATTTCAACCATGGAAAGCATTATGCTTTGGATGATCCTTAGCAAGATCAGCTTCCTTGCATGAATTCTAGATGGTTGACTAAATGAATAGGCTTAACATTTCGGAGTCAAAAAGTGATAATTATTGAAACAACTATTTCAGTCACTCGGTGCTCCTGTACTTGCTGTTTATTGATTCAGGATTTATTTTACTGCAAAACATAACTGTTTTTGGGCACTGAATATTTTGTTGCGCAACACCACTCTGCACTTGGGAGCTCATTGAAAGTTTTGCTCTGGACACAAAGAAGTGGAAGGACTAAACTCTGAATAGATGATTGTTTAGACCTAAGGACTTTGGTGAATTAAAAAGAATTGAGTAGCATGCATCTGGTGATCAAATTATTACTAATTAAGGTCCTCTTGGAGAAATAATATAGAATGGATATTAGCAGTCTTTAATTATTATTTCTTTACAATTTGCTGCAGGAGTGATAATGAATGATGAAACAGTGCATCAACTATGCAAACAGGCGGTTTCTCAGGTATCTTTGTTGTAACTTTTGGAAAAAAAAATTGAGCTTTTGGATCAACTTCAATTATTCCTGTTGCTTTTGTTCAGAATGTAGATTATTTCTGAGCTTCCATAAATTTGTTTACCCCCATGGAGAGTTTACATGGAGTTTGGATGGCATGAACTTTTAATTCTCAGATTTGTGATATTTATGGCTAAACTTATCCCTGACGTTGTCATTATAGATGATTTATAGTAAATTGGTTTTTTGAGTTCTTAGATTTCTCATAGCTTGTTAGTTGGTGCATTACCACATCCATTCCAACATGCATACTTACCTTTATAATATTATTTATCCTTTGCCTGCTATCTGATCGTTATGTCCGAAGAACCATTTTATTATACTGTGGTGGTTCACTTATTTGAATAGGCCCGAGCTGGAGCTGATGTGGTCAGTCCCAGTGACATGATGGATGGCCGTGTAGGAGCTCTGCGAGCAGCTCTTGATGCAGAAGGCTTTCAAAATGTTTCAATCATGTCTTATACTGCAAAGTAATTTGATGATCTTAGTAATTCAGCCAGCTTATGTGCATTAAGTTGTATCTTTCTACCCAGTGATCGGTCTTCTCCCAAGTGAATCACATGCTTAAACAAGGATACATGCTCCTGTCGGTTGCTGAAGTTCTATTTCTATAAACAATGGTTAATTCAGAAAATATGGAAGATAAGACATTTGATCTGTCCTTTAGACTGCCTTAGTACAATCCCATATTATTTCATCTTCTTCTCTCACATTGCAACAGGTATGCTAGTTCATTTTATGGTCCATTTCGAGAAGCATTGGAGTCAAATCCACGTTTTGGAGACAAAAAGACGTATGTACAACATATGAAAAAATAATCTTCAGCAAATTTCAAAGTGTTTATGGCACTCACATTTACAAATTGATTTCGGTTGTAAAATGAAGTTATCAGATGAACCCTGCAAATTATAGAGAGGCTCTAGTTGAAGCTCGTGAAGATGAGTGTGAAGGAGCTGATATCCTTCTGGTTTGTATTTACTTTCTTTGGAATTTCCTGTTGTAGTGAGGGAGAAATATTCCTGGTGTAACTTCCTACCATACTGAATGTTTTGTTTACTTTGTAGGTGAAACCAGGTCTTCCCTACTTGGATATCATTAGGCTTCTCAGAGATAAATCTCCACTGCCCATTGCTGCATATCAGGTATTTCCATGACCACCACCTCGATGTCATAACGGTGCTTTACTTTTACTCCCCCTCTTGATACTAATATAAGCCCTATACTACATAAAGTAATTCCAACTCTTCTGAGTTTTAACAGCATTTGGAAATTAAAATAGATATATAAATATGATGTTTGGAGTTTGGACATATGAAGTTATTTAGAATGCTATGTTGCTTACAGAAAAGCAGCGTTGCAAATTAGGTGAACTGCCGACTTGTCAACCTTTCTTGTTCGACCACAATCTTTGTGTATACTTCATTTTTAGATGTGAAAACTTAATGTTCAATATTGCAATGTGAATTTAGTGGCTGTTTATAGGTTAACAAACTCTGCAGTTGTGAGATGGGAGCTGGAAATGGATTCTATTGGATGCTTCTAAATTATTTTGTTTTGTAGAGATTCCATGTTCTACTCGCATTCCCTTTCTTCTTATTCTCCAGTTTCTTTCAATCTTGCTGTATGAATCCAGGTGTCAGGTGAATACTCAATGATAAAGGCTGGTGGGGCTCTCAAAATGATTGATGAAGAAAGGGTGATGCTGGAGTCCCTTATGTGCCTCCGACGGGCTGGCGCCGATATCATCCTTACTTACTTTGCTCTACAGGCTGCCAGATGCTTGTGCGGTGAGAAGAGATGAGTTGAAGATATTTGGACATTGTCAGTCAGCAAAATACTAGGAGAGAATTTATGTATCAATTTTGTCTGTATATCCATCATAAATTAAAACTTGAGTTGCGTACTTACTAGTTGAGTTTGCTATGCACCTTTGTCAGGTAACTGAAACGAAGAATTTTCTTAAATAATAAAGGGATGTTCATATGTGAATGTGATAAGCCCATAATTACATACCAAAGGAAGAAGAGGTCACATGTGTCAAGCATATGATTTTATCTTCTTATTTAATATCAATCTATCTTATCTACAGCACCTGATTTTATCTTAATTTGTTTTCAATTTATTGTGTCATTTATTTCATGTGTTCCTATTAAGTAGGGGCTTAGTGAGTAGTGATTTGATACTGATTATTTGTGATAAATCAGTTACTCTTAGATTTTAGAGTCTGTCAACTTGTTTTTAGGGACCTATAAATAGCTATGGGCAGTATGTAGTAATATAGTTAGAAATCAATTCAAGTATTTTATCCTCGGAGATTCTCCTATGGCTATTAATCCTTCTTCGAGTGAGATCCTTGCTCTTAGAAAATTATTAGATGTTTCTTATTATTGACTTTTTGCTTCAAGCTCTTTATTCACTTGTTATCGGAGCTAAGTTGATAAGATGGTTTTTTTTTTAGACCAGGGTATTCACCAGCGGATTCAGTGCACTAATCCCTTCCCTGGTTTGTAGGCACCTCACATATTGATAAGATGTTTTTTACACGTTCTTCCAATATGTCAGATTCAGAAAACCCACGTTTTTCAAATGTGCCTGATCCACAACACCTAAATCCAGCCTTGCCTGAAGCTTTTATTTAGCAGCTCTCTGACTTGGTTGCTCAATTAGGCACACTCAACACTAACATGGCTGCTTAACAACCCCCAACTTAAACTAGGTCATAGTAACTGAGAGAAAGGCAAAGCAATAGTTCGAAGTTCAGATGATGAAGATGAATATGACCTGCCTTAGTGGCTCAAAAATCCATCGAAGCATCCAAACATGAAGATCGAATTTCCCAAGTTTAAAGGAGGTGATCCAAAAGGGTGGATTCTAAAAGTTGAAAAGTACTTTCGCTACTACCAGACGCTAGACGAGACAAAGATGGATGTTGCTGCCATGTATTTGGAGGGTGATGCGCTCGACCTTTTTGCATAGGTTAACACTGAGCGAACTCTTCTTTATTGGGAGGAACTCATTAAAGTGTTACAAGAGTATTATGGTCCAGGTAGAGTTTGAAAATCCAGATGAGTATTTTTGCGACATCAAGCAAACGGGAACGGTACAAGAGTATAGGCAGGACTTTGCTAAGAGGGTAGCTAGGGTTAAGAATTGGCCTGAACATTGTCTTTTAGGCATTTTCTTAAAAGTTGAAGGAGGAGTTAAAGGTGGATGTGCGAATACAGAAACAACGAACAATTTACAAAGCGATGAGTTTGGCCATTGAATATGAGGCTAAAAATCAAATTGGGCGTGGCCTTAAACCTAGTGGGTCAACCAACCCGACCTGATTTGCTAGCTTCGCACGCGATATCCAATGCATCTTCTTTGGCACAAAATTTGACAACTCGCTCATGGGATATGGAGAAATAAAGGAGGCGAGATAAGGGTCTCTGTTATCGGTGCAACAAGAAGTTTCAACCTGGTCACCGCTGCGAGTATGGGTCACTCAAAATCATGGAAATAACCGAAGAAGAGGAGCCCATAACCAAACGTCGAGCGCGACTATGAAGTTGAAGGGAACGTTGAAACAGAGGGAAGTTTTAATTCTAGTTGACAGTGGCTCTACTCATAATTTTATATCTGAGTCTCTTATCTCTAAATTACAGCTACCCACTCAATCTATACCCCCCTTTGGTGTTCAGATTGGTAATGGGAGTTTCATCTGTTACAATAAGATTTGTAAGCAGTTGCACATCTAGGTACAAGATTTAATGATTATTGGTGACTTTTATCCTTTTGCCATTGCTGGATCAGATATGGTTTTGGGTATTCAGTGGCTAACTTTTTTGAATACAGTGCAAGCTAATTGGCAGCAAATGTTTATGATTTTTTGGGTTAATGGAAAGAGGTATAAACTCAAATGAGTTGTTCTTGATTCTTCATATCCAACAGAGTTTAAAAGTTTAGCTAAACAAGACGAGTCCAAAGATGCCTTAGCTAGCTCGCTCACTGATGTACAAAGCCTCTTACAGGAATTTTCACATTTATTTGTAAAGCCTATATCAGCTTGCGCTCTTA
Organism: Erythroxylum mucronatum; assembly: GCA_027563825.1. Lineage (NCBI taxonomy): Eukaryota > Viridiplantae > Streptophyta > Magnoliopsida > Malpighiales > Erythroxylaceae > Erythroxylum > Erythroxylum mucronatum. Next base: position 6,649,161 of record JAOSBP010000002.1, on the reverse strand, counting down.
CTCTTACTCTTGTGCTATTGTGTTTCATCCCAATGTACAACCTCCCAACATTTGACCTTATAGGTACCCTTATTATCAAAAGAATGAGATTGAAAAACAAGTGGCTGACTTGCTGTCCAAAGGCTTTATAGGGCCAAGTTCGAGTTTGTTTGCAAGTTCGGTGCTCTTAGTAAAGAAAAAAGATGGTTTATGGCTTATGCCTCTTATAGGAATTTTCACATTTTTTTGTAAAGCCTACATCAGTCCTTCCCTTGTGCTCTTACTCTCACTCTTATGCCATTGTGCTTCATCCCAATGTACAGCCTCCCAACATTTGACCTTATAGGTACCCTTATTATCAAAAGGACAAGATTGAAAAACAAGTGGCTGACTAGCTGTCCAACGGCTTTATAGGACCAAGTTCGAGCTTGTTTGCAAGTTCGGTGCTCTTAGTAAATAAAAAAGATGGTTTATGGCAGATGTGCATTGACTACAGGGAGCTCAATCACATTACAGTGCTCGATAAGTATCTTATACCTAATGTGGATGAGTTACTTGATGAGTTAAATGGTGCCGCTTATTTTTCAAAGATTGATATCCGCTCTAGTTATCATCAAAATCGAGTTTAATTTGAAGATGTTCACAAAAAAGCCTTCCGAATTCATTCTGGTTATTATGAATTTATTGTGACGCCCTTTGGCCTCACCAATGCACCCTTAACCTTTCACTTAGAGTTGGTTTTTAAATTACTACGCACCCAAAAAATGTTTATTTGCCCTACAATAAGTGAATGTTTTGGGACTATAGTATCTAATGAAGGAATGAGTGTTGATTATGAGAAAATTGATGTTGTGAAACAATGGCCCTCTCCCATAACTATTAAGGAGCTCCGAGGATTTCTTGGTCTCACAGGTTATTATTGGAGATTTATACAGAATTATGGTGTTATTGCCAAGCCACTCACTGATATCATTAAGAAATATGCCTTTTGTTGGAATGATCGTGCTGAAGTTACCTTCCAGAAGCTTAAAGAAGCACTAACTACAGTATCAGTTCTAAAGTTACCCAATTTTTCTTTATCCTTTACGATTAAATGTGATGCCTCTATGCAAGGGGTTGGTGTTATATTGATGCAACAGAATCATCCTATAGCTTATTTTAGCAAAGGATTCTCTAATTGCAACCGATACAAGTCAACCTATGAATGGGAATTGCTGGCTATGGTTCTTATTGTCCAAAAGTGGAAACATTACTTACTTGGTAGGCATTTTTATGTTACGATTGATCACAACAGTCTTAAACACTTGCTTGAGCAACAGATTTGTACAGACTCTTAGCAACGACTTATTCTAAAGTTGCTACCTTTTGATTTCACTATATTATACAAGGTCAGGAAGGACAATGTTGCAGCTGATGCATTCTCTCGAAAACCATAGTAAGTTGATTTTTTTAATTTAATTATGTCTGTGCCTTTGGATTATTTGGGTTTGTAGGACGCTTATCTGCAGGATAATTAGATTGAGAGTCTCATAACTGACTTGCAAAAAGATTCATCTTCACACTTTATTTTTTATAAAGGCAAGTTAGTTATTCCTTCAATTTCTCACTTAAGGGCTACTTTGTTAGCTGAGGCATATAAGACTCCTACTAGTGGTTATGGAGGTTATTTGAAGGCATTAAAGATGTAGCACCTCACTCTCATTGTGCATATCCCCGAACATACTGATGGTATCCTAGAACATACTCTATGAGGGTGACATGCTAGAACAGTCAAATAATCGAAACTCGTTACAAAATTTTCAAACTTCACACGCATATTCAGGAAATCAATAAACAATTTGGACTCACTTTATTCATAAACATTTTCATTGTACAAGTGTTACTACACTTATTGATCAATCTCATTTACAAAAATTTCCAATTTGGAAAGCCATTACAAAATAGAATTATTCAAATACCCAAGTTACAATAATTGCGGAATACACAATTTGATACAAAAATAAAGAAATACAAATTCAGACGCGAACTGATCCCGACCTCTATCTCTTACTCGAATGCAGTGGCTAGACTCCAATTTGTTTAATTGGAGATCTTCTCTAAGCCTGAAAAATATTGCAAATTTTAGATTGAGTTTTGCGAACTCAGTGAGTAGACCATCCTGGATGGCTCACTCAATCACATAACACGTCAATTCATATAATCATATAATTCACATCACTTCATCAATTCAACATGTTGAGTCACATACATTTCATATTCACTTAAATCATATTTCACATTCAAAAATCATTCAAACTATTTAAATCATACATATCAGATGCATATGTAGTGCTCATGAGACTCACTTTTAATTGTTATTGTTGTGACTGAGTGCCTTGTGGATACCGGGCTTATTTTAGATAATGTCCCATATCCCTTGTAGATACTGGATACATTAACAACTGAGCCAGAGGCTCTTATCACATTCTGAGCTTTAAGCTCTTTTTCAGTGGCTACTCCGATCACAACAGTCTTTATTTTGTCATGCATTCATGTAATGAAATGCATCACATTCATATATTTTCAATCAGTCACATGATTTTAGTTTCACATTCACATTTACATTTATCATCGGACCTCAGTCCGGCATTCAACAAAAATGTTGAATAATCACTTATTTCATCAAATTCACATTTAATGAGTGCTTCCAATACGTATTTCATGCATCAAACGCCTCGGACAGTCAATTTCTGGAATCAACATAATCACATTCGCATTATAATTCCATACAGCATATAAACAGAACAATAAATGAAAATGAGACCATCTAGGTCGACTTACAATACACTCCAGATTAGCATTAGCTTCCATGATCTGGAAACATTTGGATGCGGGCATTTTATCATGCATATCAATATTATGCAATACGCACATTACACACACATTCTTAATTACACAATTACATAAACATTCAATTGTACACATATGTATATGTGTCATGTATAATGGATGCCCAATTTGACTATTCCGTGTATGTTTCTTTAATGATGTCACTTGATCAATCAAAGCTTATCATTTGTATGTGTCTAACTTATTCTTATGTTTACACCTCAAGAACACTTGGTTATTCTAATATCAAATTTAATTACTTGTCATTTCTTTTCTAGCAATATATGCTCTCACAATATTAAATCCTCTTTCACCTTTACTTAATACATATAGTTCATTTCTTTTGAATCAAAACTACTATCATATGAATGACTTCATTCCCATTATACTCATGCCTTTGGTACCTTGATATCAACAATTCATTCACTAAGTTATAACATCATCAATCGATTATTCTGGCCTTTCTTAGATTTTCAGGTCAATTTTGCATGACCATTAAGACAATGACAATGAAGTATTTAGGCAACACCTTCTTCTAAACAAATGTGCCTATATGTCTTAAGTTTTTAATGAACAAAAGTTCATACAATTTGGTTCAGTATTCTGCAAGTTATATATAAAATACTTTAGACCGTACTCAAATTGCAACAGTACTTGATACTCAACTTCGAACTAAATTTTGAAACTCTTAGAGACATAATTAAAATTTAATTTCTTTATTAAATTTGTATAAATATGTCTCTAGTTTAATCTAAATCAAAAACCATTCCATTTGGATATGTACAGATCAAGATATGGCCAAAATACAGATGCCTGTTCAGTGAAAACACTTCATTCAACAATTTCCAGCACACTTCTTCATTTTCATCCTAAACTCATCAATCAATCATTATCAATCCTTTACTAATGAATTCATATGGCCATGAAATTTGGCGGAGAGGAAAGACAATGTGTGTGGAGTTTGTGGTCCTAATTTCAAGTTAATCGGAGGTTCGGAGAAAAAGTTATGATTAATATAGTGAAGGGTGTGAAAACTATCTAGAAGCATAACACCTTCACTGTCATGATCGTGCACTTGCCGCTGATTCCTCACTGTCACGATCGTGCTTGACATCTCCTTTCTGTTACGATCTTCTTTAGATTTACAAAACTGCATATTTTTTCATCGGTTCTTCATCTCTTTTACTTAATCTATAATTTCTAACATACGTCCTCATTGTTTCCTCTTCATGCCTACTTCCATTTCAGCTCAACTCATTCACACAAAATTCAAAATCTATGATTGATCAAAAACCGAACATATTGTTTACGTATATTCACCATATTTTTTGCACTTCTTCATCTTCATTTCATCTCTAACTTATTGGCCTTGTTTGGTGAGGAGCTTATCAACTCTTTTTTAGCTGGTCAACTCCCTTTAGCTGATTGACTTTGAAAAAAAACCCATAAGCTTGTTTGGTAAATAGTTGGTTGGGTTGGCTGATTCAACCTAACTAGCTATTTTTCAACCAGCTCCTCTATAAGAGCGTTTTTGTAGCACCCCACTCCTGCAAGACCCGGACCCGACATCGATGGGTGATATTCGAGTCCGTGCCCCATGAGGGTGGCGTGCTAGATCACTTAGTCAGTCAAAAACTTCGTATAATTTTTTTGCGCCATAGGCATCCCATATCGATTGGAGAGGAGAACAAAGCATGCCTTATAAGGATGTGGAAACCTCTCCGTTGCAGACGCGTTTTCTATGCCCTAACGCACCGGATCCCATCAGAACTCCGAAGTTAAATGTGCTAGGGCCAGAGCAGCACAATAATTTAAATGTGCTTAAACCTGAGCTTGAATGTAAGTTGGATCAACTTTTTGGATATTTGGCCCAAGGAGAAATTACATTTTGTCCTATATCTAACCATTCATATGAACAACGAGAAGTTGAGGAAGTATATGTTCCTTCTCCACCTGATAGTCATAATGTTCATCATCAATTGTTAGGATATCATGATCATGAGAATATAGATAAGAATAGTGGTCTAAACAATTATCAAGTGACTGGTGATTGGGAAGAGGTATGGAGAGAAACCACCCCGACATTTGCATCTACTCCTGTTGCTACCCCTCAAGCTTCACAAGATGAATGAGAGAGAAGAAGATGCAAAAGGGTTTTGGAGAATGAAAGTTCACAAAGCAATAAGAGTGCAAGAACTGATTCCACTAAAAGAGTAGGAAGATCTGCAACAATGTATGAGAGATTTGACGATATGATGCAATTGATTCAAGAGAGACAGAGTGCAACAATGGAGATGAACAATTCTATTACAAAATTTTTTAACACGTTGAATATTGGTGCATCACAAAGTACTGGTGCAGGTGCGTCACGACATGATGTTACGAATGCTTTGGAAAAACTATATACTTTGCCTGGTTTAGAGACTGGTACTCCTGAATTTTACTTTGCTTGCTTGTTGATTGAAGATCCGCAGAGAAGGGCCATTTTTTTCGATTTACCAGATGATACAAAGAGAGTTGAATATATAAAGTTTATCTATAATATGACAAACAAAAAAATTAAACATCGTTTCTATCTATGCATTACTATATTTAGTCTATCGTTTTTATTATTTGAGCACTTATGCTGATATGGTATGTTGTAAGACATTATCAACTTAGTTAACTTATTTTATTATATTTTGTTTTATTGTTGGTAATCTATAAATTTATTACGTGTTATATTATTTATTTATTTCTTTATTTTAGACATATTTATTAGAATATAATTTTACTTGTTGATTTGTAGGTATGGATGCTAATGTTAAGAAAATTATGCAAATTAAGCAATTTTTGGACAATGAGAGTGAGTTTTAGGATTCGGTTACTTGTGTAGTGGGTTACATGGGCATATATTTTTTTAACCACATATACAAGGAACCATGCATGCTTCCTATCAAACAGGAGAACTATGGATGAATGAATTATTGACTAGTCATGAAAAGCGGTAGTTTAATACATTTAGGATATCAAAATACATTTCGCCAATTATGTATGGTTTTGAAAAATAATTACGGTTTGAGACCTTCAAATAGGATGTCTATTTTGGAGAAAGTCGGTTTATTTGTCTGTCTTAAGTAAAGGTTCCCCTAATAGAGATACCCAAGAGCGCTTTCAACATTTAGGTGAAGCTGTGAATAAAGTTTTTAGAGAAGTTTTGAGTGCCATGGATGGATTTTCAAGGGATTTGCTTGTACCAAATGATCCCGAATTTAAGGAGATTCCACAACAAATTGCCAATAATGCTAGATATATGCCACATTTTAAGGTAATTCAATATGTTCTTACTCCTCCCTTCATTATATTTTTGATTAAAATTTGTTATTTTATCATCTTATGATCATTGTTTCATATTAGGATTGCATTGGAGCTATTGATGGTACACATATAGCTGTAGTTGTTGCAGAAGAGGATCAAATGAGATATAGAGGGCGAAAAGGAATAACGACAAAAAATGTATTGGCAGCATGTGACTTTAACTTACTATTTAAGTATGTTTTAGCGGGTTGGGAGGGATCAGCACACGATTCTCGTATTTTTCTTGATACAATTGGTAATTCGAGACTTAAATTTCCAAAACCACTGATAGGTAATTTTAAGATTTGTAGGAGTTGCTATTCATGATTTAGACTTTTGATGATGTCATCTATAATAATTATATTTCCTCTATGAACACTCAGGTAAATATTACTTTATTGACAAAGGCTATCCGAAAAGAGAAGGATATTTGACACCTTATCCAAAGACAAGGTATCATCAATCAGAATTTCGTGGTGTAAATCCAAGAGTTTCTCGAGAAGTTTTTAATCGAGCTCATTCATCATTGAGAAGTTGTATTGAGAGGGCTTTTTGATGTTCTTAAGGCTCGATGAAAAATATTGGAGAAAATGCCTAAGTATTCATTGATGGATCAAAATAGAATAATTTGTACAGCTTTTGCGTTGCATAACTATATTAGAAGTATAATTGGCGACCCGACTTTTAACATCATCGATCAAGTTCCTGAATTTATACGTCCAGATGTATTTCAAGATGTTGAAGTTAACTCTACGCAAGAAGGCTTTGAAGAGCAAAGAACTCGAGAGATGACAACTATTCGTGATAATATTGCTTCTAGTTTAATGGCAGTTAGACGTCGTCCTTAAATTGTTATAAACTTTTGCTTTAAATGATAATGCTCATTTCTTTTGCTCTATTTGATATGTATTGTTAACCTTAAACTTCATTTGGATTATTATATTTTATGCTTGGATGTATCACCATCACCATCACTATCGTCATCATTATTATTATTATTGTTGTTGTTTTTATTGTTGTTGTTGTTAATAATAATAATAATAATAAAGAATAATAATAGTAGTAGTAGTAGTGATAATAATATACTAATAATAATAATTATATGTTCTATGTTTTTTATTAGAGTTATAAATTTAATTTTCGTAAAATTAAATATCTAAAATCTAAATTCTTATAAGAATATTGATTGAAATACTAAAATATATAATATTTCTATTCTTATATTTTTTTAATGTCATGTCCTCATAAATCATTTTACACATAAACAACTAATTTTACCAAACAACTAATGCAATCAGCTGATATAATCAACTATCAGCTGATAGCTGACAGCTGATAGAATCAAC
>JAOSBP010000002.1:6609781-6622618 GCA_027563825.1 Erythroxylum mucronatum | reverse complement strand
ATAATATATTATTAACAAGTCATAATGTTAATACATGAATCACATATATCCATTGGCCTAGGGCACACTACTAACAGCATTTGGGTAGGAGTAATGACTTTGACTTCTAATAATGAGTAAGGATTAATCCTTCAGTGAGTTGTGTGTCTAGAAGAAGAAAAGATGTTGACAGATTACAGATATGTTCTTGGAACATTGGGACCCTTATAGGAAATTCCTTACAGTTTGTAGGAATTTTAGAAAAATATAAGATTTATATGGCATGCATCTAGGAGACAAAGTGGACGGAGGCTAAAACGAAAAAGATTAACAGGTCCAGACTTTAGTATTCAAGGTATTCGAGGTAACGGAACTAGATATGTATCTTGGTTGTCTAGTAACTTATACATCATATTGTAAGGGTAAAAAGGGCGACTAATATGATTATGTCCTTAAAAATTATGGTGAAAGGTGTTGTTTTTAATGTCGTGCGCACTTATGCACCCCAAGTAGGGTTGGAAGAATAACTTAAAAGCTAATTTTAGGAAGAGATGAATAAGATGATTTAACAAATCCCTCCTGATGAGAGAGTTATTCTAAGAGGAGACTTTAATGGTCATATAATGGCAACCTTGGACAAATATTCATAGACTCGTGGGAGTTTTGAGTACGGGGATATGAATGATAATAAGACTGCTTTTTTGCATTTAGTGGTAGTGTTTGAGTTGGTGATATCCAACTCATTTTTCAACAAAAACGAGAAACACTTGGTGACTTTTAAAAGCAGAACTACGAAAACTCAAATTAACTACTTCCTCGTAAAGTAGAGCAATTGACCTAGTTACAAGGATTGCAAGGTGATACCTAACGCTTACTTGTCAACTCAACATAAATTATTAGTTATGGATCTTATAATTAAGGATTAGAGGAAGAAGAGAAGTCTCAGGAGGTGTACTAAAGTCAAATGGTGGAATCTGAAAGGGGATACGATGGAACAACTTATGGATAGAGTAATATATGGAAAAGAATAAAAATTGGAAGGAGATGATAATGAGAGTATTAACTCTTTTAATGAATGCAGCTAAAGAGATCTTAGGTGTTTCTAAGGGCCTAGGGATAGTAATATGGAGTCTTGGTGGTGGAATGAAGATGTATAAGAAAAGGTTAAGAACAAGAAGATTGCCTATAAAGCTCGATGGATAGCGCCACAGAGATAAAGAGGGTAGTTAATAGAGAAAGCTACAAATTAGCAAAAAAAAGAGGTGAAAAAGATAATTTCAGAAGATAAAAATAGAGCTTATGAGAAATTATACTAACGATTGGAAACTAAAGATGTAACAAAAGATATATTTAATTTGGCGAGAGCTAGGAAACAGAAAGCGAGAGACTTAGATCAAGTTCGTTGTATTAAAGATGAAGTAGGAAAAGTGCACTGCTCGTGGCTAAAAATGACATCAAGAGAAGATGATTGAAATACTTTATATATTTTTTAATGAAGGCGTAAAGGACAATATCTCTTTAGGTAATCTTAACACGTCTGAGAGGTATCGTAACTTTACTTGTTTCCAATAGATCATAAGGGTAAAAATAAAAAGACTTTTAAGGGAGATAAAGAGTGAAAGGATAGTAAAGTATGATGAAGTACTCATAACGGTGTGGAAAACCTAGGCAAAGAGGGTCTTATTTGACTAGCCAAACTTTTTAATGAGATCTTTAAGTTTTTCAAAATGTTAGATGAGTGGAGGCTTATTATGTTGATTCCTCTATATAAGAACAAATGGGATATCTAAAGTTGTAACAACTATAGAGGCATCAAACTACTTAGTCCCACCATGAAGTTATAGGAGAAGGTGATAAAGAAGAGAATGAGAAAGGACGTACCTATCTCGAAGAACTACTTTGGTTTTATGCTAAGAAGGTCTACGACAGAGTTTTACATCTCCTTAGAAGATTAATAGAATATTGGAGGAAAAGAAAATATAACTTATATATAGTTTTTATTAACTTAGAGAAGGGTTATGACATGGTACCTAATGAAATCAAGTGGAGGTGTTTAGAAGTTAAAAGAGTTTCTATGCATATATATGAGTTATTAGAGATATGTATGAAGGTGTAAAGACTAAAATAAGGATGATATGATGAGATACAGAGCATTTTCTATTGAAATTGGGCTACATCAAGGCTCCTTATTGAGTCCCTTTTTTGTTTCCAGTAGTGATGGATGAGCTCTACAAAAATATCCAAGAAGATGTGCTTTGATGTATGTTGTTTGCTAATGATATTGTTTTAGTGGATGAGATTAAAGAAGGTGTCAACGTTAAACTAGAACTTTGGAGGAATACATTAGGGTTGAAGGACTTTAATTAATTGAGTAGGACTAATACTGAGTTTTTAGAGTGTAACTTTTCGGGCCATAGAGTGGCTTATCATGTGGAGGTGAAGATTGATTTAGAAGTTATACCACAAAAAGAGTGTATTAAGTATCTAAGATCTATCAACCAAAGCGATAACCACACGAAGTATAAACAACAAAGTGAGAAATACTGAAAGCAACATCATATCAACCAAGGAACAAAACCTAGAACCAAAACAACGAATGTGAAAGAATTGTGGCAATCACGAACCCCACCAAGCTTCATCCTTATGAGAGAATCTTCTTTGCAAAGACCCAATTCAGAATACCCAAAAAGCAACACAAACAAATTTAGGTTAACCAATTTAGCAAGACGGGGAGAGCGTGAGAGAAAATTAGGTCACAGACATTTTGCAAATTGAAGAACGAAAATGCTTAGATCGGTAGGATATAATGACGTCGCCTACTAAAGTCACTAAATGACGTCGTTTCAATCTCAACTACTGCTGAAGTGTCTGATTAATTAACGTCCCTTCACACGTGGCACTGTCACGTCAACAAAGATAATGGAAATGCTAACGTTAGACTAGAATTGAAAAAAAATAAAAATTTGAGCGTTTTATTGCTACTTTTTAAAATTCAGGCTATAAGTGAAAAATTGATGAAAGTTTGAGATTTTTTAATTAACCACATTGATTTATATAAAAATTGATTCATAATTTAATCAAACATATACTTTTATATATAAATCATTTATCTTGTTAATTCAGTATTTAAATAAAAAGTATAATTTGAACAAAAAATCCCGATAAAAAATATGGTTTGCAATTAAAATTGACTTAACCAATATCCTCGAATAAAATGTACTCTGCATATGAAAATTAGGATATGGAAGTGTTAAAACGTTTTAACACATATCCCTCGTCATAAATATGCAGATTTTTTACGAGATTAATTCTTGCTTATCTTTGTTATTGTATACAAAAGTTATTAATTTCTCATATCCGCATCTCTGCAGTATTTTTACTTAGTATTGTTGTTCTAAAAGCTAATAATTTATCTCTGTAATTTATTTTATCGCGGAATTTTCATCAAGAAAAGAAGGCCTACACATCTTAAATAACTAATCATTTTCCAATTTCCTTTTACCACAGATCCATCATGATTGAATTGATTATATTGCATATTCGTTGTACGGACCCACTACTGGCATTGTCAGTGTTTGAATTGATGCGTCATAGACTCAAACTCACCAAGGTTTCCTATTCTGGCATTTGGCTCTAAATGGAAATAGAAAGAGGACTAAGGAGGCATTCACTGTGAAAACTTTCTTCTCTGTAAAGGAAATACTCTTTTCTTTTCTTTTTTAATGGTATGGTACAAAACTTTGATTGCATTCCACTTAATGTTATAAATACCTGCTATTGAATTCGATTATTATACAGATAATACTAGTACAGTTGATACTGAATATTTCAAGGAGTTTTTTAAAATTATAAAATAGCCTTTAGATTTAAAAAATTATAAAATAGGCCATCAATATATTGTACTATATAATTTTTAATTTTATATTAATCATGTCTCCAAAAATTATAATAATAAAATTTTGAAATAATAACTATCTCTTTATTTCTATTAATGTTACTTTTAACATATTTCACATATAAACAATAACCAAAATTAATATAAAATTCAATTTAATCATCATACATGTATAAAGTAAGGATAATAAAAACACTTAAAATGTTATAATTTCATCACATAATAAAGAATGATTACATTAAAACATCAAATAGAAAGAATTACAAAAGTTTCCCATAAGTATTACAACAAAGGTTCATGCAAAGGAACTCAATCAAGTCAAAGCAAAAGTTAAAACAAAAATATTTATAGTTAAAAGTTTTATATTTATATTGCATATACAAAATTTTAAAATATGCATAAAATACAAGTAAAATTACAAGAAGAGAAAAAAAATGAAAAATCTAGAACTACTTTTTTTTTGTATTAATGGAAAAGATCGAGACCGATTACAGAACAAGACGAGGGATACAAAATCTTTATTATTGAGAGGAGCCTCATCATTACCGTCATTTAGATTCATTATACCAAACGACATGTCAATACTTTCTCATCCAAGATTATCTTCTAAGTCACTCTCATCTATTAACTTCGGTTCTTCAAAAACTTAATTCGCTAAAAGATCGATATGATCAAGACAAATGGATCTATTAAACTACTTATTCTAAGAAGAGTTTTAATAAACAAATAAAATCAAATTATTAAGAAATTACAAAAAATTATATTCAACTTAATAATGATAATAATATACCTTTATCGAAGCTTTAAATTATATCAAACAAGGACCAACTTGTTCAATCTTTTGTATTGCAATATATTTTTCTTTGAATGAATGAATTCAAATGTTCTCTCATTTCTTCACTCCATTTTTCACTCACACATTAACTTAGAATTTGAATTCAAAACTTTTTTATAAGGTTAAGTTTGCAATTCTAGAACATCACTTTTGAAACTGTAAGACAATAAAATTAATCTTATAAACAAAATAAAGTGATGATTAATTTTTAATAAGTAACAAAAGTGGAAAAAAAATATACTTGGATTAGGTTTTTCTCTTTGATGAATAGCAATGGGAATCTCAAAATCACCAGAAACATTCATATAAACCTTTATTTGTGAGCTTAGGAGATATTGCATCATCTCATGAGCAACAATTATTGTAATAATTAACAGCATTCTCCTATTAATTTCATCTTTTATCGTAAAACTTGATCTAAAATAGACACTAAGATTCAAAAGTGCTTCAACTGCAAACAACAAAAAGTAAAGTTACCTTTTCCATCTTTCATTAATGATTACAAGATAAGGTGTAAATAAAGAAGACCTATTTTTTAGATTGGTCTTGATTACTTCTTTCACCCTTTTCATGACATCATAAAAATAACTCGTTGTTTCCTTCTCATCACTATTAGCCAAACAAAGCATTCTTACTAAATCTCACAAACTTGAATAAAAAATTGACATTAAGAACATAATTTGTGATCATTGAGTATAATTTTAGATATTTTTACTCCAGCATTAGACCTGATATACTAAGACACGACTCACTTATTACTTGTAAATATTTGTCTCAGCTCCTTCTTCATTTAAAAAAAATACTAAAGTGAAAAAAAGATTAGTCACAAATTTTGTAATAGCAGGACAACACAAATTTATACCAATTGTGAAATTATTTCTTATCAAATTCATGACTGATGCACGATTATAAATGAACTTATTCACTTTTGTTTGCTCTCTACAAGATTTCATCAATGATAGGAAAGTATCTATCATCTCATGTATTTTTCAACATTAGGCTAATTCAATGTGTAACACAAAGAATTAATAAAAAGAATTATACTTGTTTTGCAATCTTTTTTCAATTGTTTTGTAAGTAAAATCGTTGTCAGTAATGAACTAAATAATTTTTTTTTAACTCAACTTCATTTACAACTCCATCAAATATATGAAACAGAGTATCAATATTTCTAACAAAGTCAGATGCATCAATAGACTTCAAAAACATTATCTCCTTGGCTGAACAAACCAAAAATTTGATAATAAGCTTATTTCTTCTATTTGTCCAACCATCACATATGATTGAACGCCTATAAGTTGCCTAAGTCATTCTTCTTTCATCCAAATAATTATTTATTTCATAAACATAACTTCTTAGAAGTTTATCTCTTTAGTCATCAATTGAAGGAGTTTCATATCTTGGACTGTAAAAAGGCAATAGTATCAACCATAAGTTGGAAATAATAAGATTGAGCAGCATTGAATAATATACCTGAAATCATTCCACCATCTAGCCATTTCCATGTCCACATTATGAGTCAATTTTTAGATTGCAAGGTATTAAGAATTGAAGGTTAAGTTTCAAGAGTTGTTCGTAGTACAAAAAAGTTAGACACTTGTCTTCTTTTGTTTCTCATATTAGGTTCAACAATTCCTTCTTGTCTAGTAGAAAAACCACCTTCAATATCGCTACTATCATCATGAATACTAGGAAATAGCTTTTATTACCAATTTCGTAATTTAGTCTTTACCTTTTATGTTTCTCATGTTGATACTTTTTAAGCAAAGTTTTCATTTGTCATTTTATGTCGTGATTCACTTTTCTACAAAGCTCTACATCATTTTTGATCATAGCTAAATGATTCTTTAATATGATGATTCGTCTACCTTTTAAATATTTGTTCCAATATAAACAAATAGTATGGTTCTTCATTCTAGGAATCAATTTAGTATGAGTCCAAACTTGATTATCAAAATTTTCTAAATTATTAGGAGTACTTGAGCTTTCATCTGTTTATCTGTAAAATAAATGAAGAGATATGTAAAAATTAAATTAATAACTTCATATCATAATAAAATGTTCTTCTAATTTAATTTTATCATTAACTACTATCACAAAAAATGTGTATTGTTTAACTCAAAACAAACATAAAAACATATCTTAAATTCTAAAAACATGCACAGAACTTGATCTCTAAAAACATACATACATCATAGATTCAAATTCAATAGTTCAAGAATCCTTATTAACAATTACTAGTGACATGAAAAATGTAGAATAAGTTATATGCAAAATAATTAAAAAAATAGAGCAACAATATCTTCTCAACAACCATATGATATAGACATGTAAGTGACCTCATGAATTTATATAAATAATTTATTAAGAAAAATCAAGGCTCAAGCACATTATATCCAAGAACTTCAAAGTTTGATGGTATAACTACTATATATATATATATCATATATGTGCTTATTAAAAAATAAAACTCATAAAACTAATGTATTGGAAATGTTATTACCATATTCATAACATGTTATAAGTTTGGACTATAATATAAAGCCTATTTTTGTTGCTCAAAATTAAAAAAAATGATTCCAAATCTAAAATCTACACCATAATTTGAAACTTATTTTTGTTGCTCATAATTATAAAAATCGTTATAAATCCAAAATTCATTCTGTAATGATCTAATTTAGCTATCATACGATCAGTATCACAATTCACATGATTCAACCCAATAACCCACACCCACACGTTTCACAAATCAACAATTCCACAAAACCATAACTCAGATTCCACAGTCCACCCAAACATTTAAAACACAAACACAGCCTAAGACTACTGTTGGCAGCGAGGCAATCGATGGCAGCTGCGTAGGTTTAGAAGTGGAGCGACGATTGGCAGTGACACATTACCGGTTAATTTCATCCACACATTTATATAAAATTTATATAAACATATAGATAAAATTAATTACCACATAATTAGAACACAATTTTAAGAACAGAGAATTTGGTTAAGCCTACTTCCACTAATAATGAATCATTTAATTCATTAACGTACAATAGGCAGACACATTCCGTAGGTAATTTCAAAAACAAATAATACACTGATGAGAAATTAAAGAAAAAGAAGAACTTTTAAAATCTGGAAAAGAAGTTGTAAATATCAATCAAATTACATCGAAAACATGATTTTAAAAAAAATCTTTCAACATATTAGCGTGGGGTCGAACTTTTAATGGGTGTCGTAACAGAACCAATCGCAGTACCTTAATGCCACGAAAGATCTAGTCACATGGGCCATATTTGATAGTGCTAGCTCTAGCGTCTATTTGTTCACAATCCACAAATTACGTTCATGCCACGGACCCCAGTTTAAGTAAATCGTGGTGGACATAAAGATCGTCAATAAAAACAATCTAAGGAGACAAGTCAATGTCAATCACGCGAAATGAACGCGGCTGTTGGCTGTTGCATACTAGTCTAGTACGACAAAGTCAAACACTCATGAAGAGGTGTATGCTCTTACATTTTTGCTGTTCAATCTATCTCACGTATTTACGTGAGATTTATATAAATATATAGGTAAGATAAAATAGAACGGTAAAAATAAAACAAGTGATCTAATCCTCTCAGATAAACACTACCATTTTTTTTTTCAGATATCAGAACAACCGAATTTTTAGTTATTTTTCACTAAAATAATGAATAAAAATCCCTCTTTTTTTATTAGAGGATGAGCTTTAGAACAATTAGCAAAAGTTGTTCCTTTGTCTTTGTGTTCAGAAAGTCGTAAGTTTAAATGACGAAAATAATTTTTTTATCAAAAATAAAAAAGGTTGCCTATGTTAATAATCTTTTTCAAACTTTCGCAAAGTAAAAAACTTTGTATACTGTTTACGTTAACTTTTAATTAAAGTTTTAAGTGCGGTTTTAAAAGCCTCTAATGTAGAATTTTTCATTCCAATTTCAAATCACTTAACTCCAATATTTAGATGTACCTTATTTCTGATTATCAAAGAAAAGAGTGCTCGAATACATGTTCTGTCTGTATATTAAATTGATTTTTTATAACTAAATAATGTATTTTTTTATTATTTATATTTAAAATTAATTGATATGTCAATAACTTATAATTAAATAACAAATTTAATTTAAATGATATTTTTAGGTTCTAATATTTTTTGTTTTTGACTAACTATTCTTTTTAACGATTGAAATGAGTTACAAATTTTATTATTAGGACTTAAATTTTAATTTTTTTAATTGAATAAATTTCAAATAAAATCGTTATAACCATTTGAATTACCCATTTGTGATAGTAAAAAGCTTAGAGTAATGTGATGGACATTAAAATAGTCATCTTCGTTATTATCATCGTGACTTAAAATTTGGTTAAGTGGCAAAATTTGAGAAGGTCTAATTATACGTAGTCTTATTTTTACGTAATATAAAGGCTATTTTTAATAGACGCACTTATAAAATGATTTGACGAAACTGCAAAATTGTAAACGAGGATATTAAAATAGTGTAACTAAAAAATTATAATTAAAAATAGATGTAAATGCTTGAATGCCGTCACATTTTTTGTACAAGTTGGGCCCACCAACTCGTATTTGTCCATGAAAGAATCTATTTATAAAGCCAAATGTTAAAGTATAAAGAGACAACAACCCACGAGATAAACGGTGGAGAGAAGGAAAGGTCACAAGAAAGTTACCTGGAATTAGGTGATCTTCTAGGCTTCTCACCTTCTTCGAGTGGAAAAAGACGTGATTCGTCCCAGTTTTCTCGCCCGTATGAAAATAGCAGATGACAGTAAGTAGAGCTATTCTTCTGTGCGTGACTTACGGCATACAAATCAAAGAGAACGCCGATGATAAGGCTGACTAAAACTTCAACATATAATAAAGAACAAATTGTGAATAGAGGGGAAAAAAAAGATTGAAACTTTGGGTGCGTCGAAATATAAAAGTTATTTAAGTTTTGGATTAAATTAAATCCCAAATGGTCGAAATTGAATTTCGTCCTAAATTTAAATTTTGACTAATTTAAGTCAAATAAGTTAATTATAAAAAAGATTAAGTGGAATTTGAATATAATTGTCATCAAGTGGCCATGGTGCACTAATTGTACAACTAATTTTGATGCTGTAGGGTTGCTTTATGAACTAAGTGACGTGATTTGATAACCATAATAGTTATGTTGGTTATGGATTATATGAAACTACCACCGGTTAAACTGGTGATTTATGGTAAGCAAAATATATTGATAGCTGGTCTGGAATGATTGAAGAGCCATCGCCATCGGACATCACTTCCTGCGTCAACCAATGATCTCGAGTTTTGGTGTTTGAAAACGTAAGATTGGAATTGTGACGTGAATAGGCACCCAAAATAGTGATAAAATCTGTAAAGATTTTTCTTAATAATTACCGAATTATTTTAATATAAATTATATTATTAATTTTTATGATTAGTTTAAAGTTTAAACTTATTTTAAAAGCATCAACGCATACTTTGGGATGAGTTGGTACTTCCACGTGATAAAAATAGGTGGACCCTGTCTGAGAGGTCTGAGGTAGCGCCGAAAGAGTAGGGCCCTCTGGTTTATGTTCACGGGAAAATGACCTTCACCTTGTGGAAGCATGCAAAAGCCCACGTTCTCCATTAACTCCTCCCAGGAGGAGTCGTCGGTTCATTATCGTCGGTTATTACTCTTTTATCTCTCCCTTTCAGCCCGCCTGTGTCTCGGAACAAATCCTTTGTTTCCAACCACCTATTAAAATTGTGAATAACGTACTAAATTTAGTATTAGATTAAGTTTTAATACAGTGCTATATATCGTTTTGAATAATTTTTTAAATTTATAAAATAGTTCATAAAATATTTAAAATTTACAAAATAGTTCATTTGTATATTATACAGTTGTATTGTATACTTTAATAGTTTACTGGTTACATCAAACCTGTTTCTAAAAATCATAATAATAAATAATAATCATAATTAATATGAAATAACAATAATTTTTAAATATTTCACATATAAATAATAACCATAATTAATATTAAAAAAAGACAATCATTATCATACAAATATGAAATTAAGAATAATACAAAGTATTTAAAATATTACAATAATATAATTTTATCATTTTAATAAATAATAATTGCATCAAAACATCCAATAAAAAGAACATTAAATATCCTTACACAATTTACAAAAAGAGTTCATGACGAAGACATAATCAAATAGAAGTTAAACCTCAAACAAAAACATTTACAGTTACATTATATATATAGAATTGAACATAAACATTAAATTTAAGTAAAATTAAAAGAAGAGGAAAAATGAAAACCTGAAACGAAATCCAATCGTCAACGGGAGGATACCCACTATAATTGCATCGAGTCCAGTGATCATTTGGTACAAAATCCTCATCATTGAGAGGAGCTTCATTATCATTATCATTCAAATTTAATGCACCAAATGACATGTCAATGTTTTCCCATTAAAGATTATCTTCCAAGTCATTCACATCTACTAAATTCGGTTCTTCAGAAACTCAATCCTCCAAAAGATCAATATTATCAATGAAAATTGGATCAATTGAACTATTTGTAATATTAAGATCGTAGTAAACAATTAAATTTAATTATTAGAAAATTATAAAAAATGATATCGAAATTAATAATGATAATAATGAAAATAACATACATTTTTCGAAGCTTTAAATTGTAACGAACAAAAACCAAGTCATTCAACCTCTTATGCTTCAATCTATTCCTTTTCTTTGATTGGATAAATTCAAATGTGCTCTATTTTCGTTCACAGCCTGTTGCATTCACACATTAACTTAAAATTCGAATTGCAAACCTTTTCAATTTTGGAACACCATTTCCAAATTGATCCCACCAAGATATTGTAAGTCATAAGATAACAAAAGTAATGTCATAAACAAAATAAAATGATAATTAATTTTCAACAAATAAGAAAAAGAAAATAACTAATATTAGAGAAAGTTTTTCTCTTTGTCGAATAGCAACCGACATTTCAAAATCCCCATAAGACAACTTGTAAAGCTCCATTTATGAGCTTAAATGTTGGTTTCGAAGCCCAAAAATCACTCCGGAATCAAAAGGTGTAAGCGGGTTCCGTGTAGGGTTATTTTCAATGAAATCTCTTTAACCCTCTTCACTTCAACCTCATTCTTATAACATCTCAAGCTACAAAGGGGAGCCCACACAATGAAATCACAAAAATTACAATTGACTTCTTCACAATGGTAGCTCTTAATCTTTAGTTCTTTTAGAAACAAGAACTACCTTATTCGGAGCTCTATAGCTCAAGATATGCTTAAAAATCCAAAGTATGTTCATAGCCTAATCATGCTCTCCAAACCGACCCCTCACTTTCTTTCCATCAAAATTTTTGAATTTAACTCTAAAGGCTATAAATTTTTATGGAGAGGTAGAAAAACGTGTTAGGAATCTATCGCTTTAAGAATCACCTCAATCGGAGGTCGGACGAAGAAGTTATGGCCAAACGAATCCAACATGTTCATGGCCTTACTCATATTGAACATGCCTTGGCGTAATTGCCATAACTCTCACTACAAGTGTCGGATTGACTTCTTTTTTAGACGGTTTTAAAGAAAACATCTAGAGCTACAACTTTTGTGAAGACACAAAATTGAAATTCTATTATTTAGAGAGTCAAAACACACGGGTCGTGTAACCCAACACGGGCAGGCTGTGTAACCTTCGGGTGTAACAGTGTTCCTGCACTGGATCCTAACATCCCCTTTCCTCATATTCTTCTCCAATACCACCTTTCTAGTGCCAAAAACTAATTCAAATCCATTTAATTACTAAAAACATCATTGAAACTCAACTCCAAAGGATTCATCACCCACAATCTTCCCAATTTCAAGAAGCTATTCTAACACTAACAACAATTGGCAATCTCAACTAAGGATAAGCACATCCATCATTCTCAAACTTTAAAGAAACATAATCATACTAGAAGAACTTCTCAATTCTCATTCTCATTTGAAAACAAAAGCAATGTTTGAACAAGCTTTACTTACATATCAACACATACATCAACTTAATACAAAATACAAAAGATGCTCATGTTTGA
>JAOSBP010000002.1:6593784-6609681 GCA_027563825.1 Erythroxylum mucronatum | reverse complement strand
GGTTTGGCTGGGGGGGGGGGGGTTTGGTTTAGCATTATGTTAAGGTTAATTTTTTAAAAATTGCAAATTGGTCCTTCATTTTTTCAAAATTTAAGGTACCTGCCGATATGTCTCGGTATTATACGTACCGGCCGATACCAACCAATATTAAAGGCCGATATCGATGGAACAAACACCGTTTTATTTTTCGGTTGGTACGAAATAGTATTCGTTCCTCTGCCACCTACTCAAAAACGAAAACTTAAAAAAATGTGTGATAAAAATCAGTGACTCAAATTTAGAACAGGCTAATCGACACAGATGATTGTGCGCCTTATGGCCAATGTATTGCTTTAATAATGAAAGATTTATTAATAATTAGCATCAGAGTATAATTACTTTGGCTAATTTATCTAAATTACAAACAGAAAATTTTTCTTTGCCTCTAAATGAATTTGAAAGTTTATATTATTCTTCGTAAAGAAATTGTCACGAAACTTATTTAAATATTTTACAATATAGTAAAATATTTAAATTAAGCTTAAATTTTAATTAAAAATTTAAGAATTAAAATATACTTTATGTCATATATATTTTAATAATTTTACTAACAAAAATTAAATATTATGATTTATTCACGCATGGGTATGCGTACATATATACACAACGCACACACATACACATATATATGACAAACAGACAATAACTTAGTAGAAATTTCACTAGCACATTAGATTTAGAGATGTTCAATAATACACGAACTTACTCTTATATGTATGTATATATATAGTTTTAGGAATCAAAATATATTGTTAATGCCAAATACATTTCAATAATTTTAATAACAAAAATTACATATCATAATTTGTTCATATACATATATATTTTATTAATTTTACTAATGAGAATTAAATCTCATGATTTCGTATATATATGAAATCATGAGATTTAATGAAATCATGAGATTTAATTCTCATTAGTAAAATTATATATATATATATATAGTAAAATTAATTATATATATAATTTTAAGACTTAAAATATACTTTTTATGTCAACTACATTTTAATATTTTTTTAACAAGGACTAAATGTGATGAATTGTTTATATGTATGGAATTCCGTCACCTTAGGTATCAATTGTATGGTCATTAATAGGGTTAACTCAAGTAATTCAATCACACCCCTTGGGTGTTAAAAATTAGAAAATGTTGCACTGTGGAGGATTGTTCTTAACTGCCACTGTGCCACATAAGAATGAGATGGTTCATTCTTATGTGGCAGTTAAGAACAATCTCTCCGCAACGGTTGTAAGTCACGACTATGAGAGTTCATAGTCTATATTAATCGTTATTCAAGCTCCGGTAGAACCACTTGGCAAATTTTCAAGTTTACAGTGGATTTAATAATTTGAGATGTTAAAGGTCGGAGATATACTTCAATTACCTCCGTACACTCCTGGGCCAGCTGTAGCCCTCCCATGTTGGAGATGTCTCGCAGTGAAAAGATTAGTCATTGATTCCGTCGGTGGATACTTTGGATGGAAAAAAAAAACCCTCCATAAACAAATAATTCGCTGAATAAAAAAGAAAGTAAATGACTAATCGACCAAAACCTTGAAGGAATTGACAGGCGCGGAACTAAGGAAATTGCTCGAATGATACCCATTAATGAAGTGGGCCAAACCCTGTGTGCCCCTGTCCTAACATCCAATTGCTTAAAGATGGTGATCTTGAACTACTCGGAAATTGCTCAACATTGAAACTGGACCAGTACGATCCTTGATTTCAAGAATTCCTTACCATGTGGTTCAGGATACCTGTGCACGTTGAAAAGGACTCGTCATATGAAAGTTGATGTCACCTTCTTCTTGCTTTCCCTCGTCCTATACCTAGAGACATAATTCACCAGGGAATCTAATGCGATTATAGTACAGTATAAGCACAAGCTTAGCAGAAGAAAGACGTTAAAGCTTCTTTTTTTTTAAAGAAAAACAACAAAGAAAATTACAACACGATTCGGGAGAAACACAACCCGGACAAATCTTCAAGGAGGAGTAAGTGACACTCAATGGGTGTAGAAGTTAACATATGGATGCCTAAATCAAAATGCGCTGCATAAGTCGCGAACCCCAGTTGGCGCATCTGTTACTCTCTCGAAAGATATGCTGATAAGTAACAGTCCAATTGCGAGCAAACAACTTGTGAATCCCTAAGACCAAGGGGTTGGGCGTCTGAGAGCAAATATCGGCGAAAGATAGGAGCACGATCACCTCTGTAGAATCGACTTCAAGCTCGATCTAGAGGTATCCCAGATCCCACGCGAGATTCAGGCTTGAAAAGACTCCCCAGAGCTCTGTAATCAAAGCTGAGCACCATCCGAGGTTATGTGTGAATCCTCCAATCCAGTTGCCGGCACTATCTCGTAACAGTCCCCCGGCGGAGGTTGAGGATGCAGATGATTTGCAGGTTCCATCAGTGTTCAACTTGACCCAACCAGGCGGAGGTTTGGTCCAACCGATGAATCTGTCTGGTCAAAGCCAAGCTGCAGGATATGGGTGACGGGTCGTATCAGTAGCCTGCTGCATCTGACCTGCATAAGACAAAATAGGAGAAGAGGGCGAGTTAGGCCAGTGGAACTGATCCTCAAAGATAGACGAGTTACGCCATTTTTAGAGGAACCAACGCGTAATGCCAAAAATAAGCGGCCAGTCATGTTCGAGAAACCGTTGGTGGCGCTGGAGGTTAGTAAAGAACCAAGTCGGGATAGACATAGTGAAAAAACAGAAGAAAGCAGGTGTGTCGGGAAGGCTTGCCACACATGTCTGGATCGGGCACAGTCCCGCATGACATGGAGCGAGGATTCAAGTAAATGATAATGGGGACAGCAGTTGTCTATAGTGAGGTGCTTGCGAACACGTTGCTGATTAGTAAGCAATCAATCGTGAGCAAGGAGCCATAAGAAGGATCGGATGTGTTGTGGGCCATTCTACTTCCAGATTTCCTTCCAAAGATCAGAGGAGGAGATGTTGTCATGACCCATGATCATGGAATAAGTGGAGTCGACAGTGAACAGTCCTGAAGTAAAACTACCCCAGATCAACTACCTAGTAAGTCGATAGGGGGAAACACTCCAGCTATGGCCCGACCAATAGACGACGAGAGGTAATGTTGAAAAGCTGCCCAATCCCAAGCCCCATCACCGTTCACAAAGTGCTGCACCGTAAGGTTATGGCAGCTATCCGGGGGAGGGGTCGTGACCTGGGATAATAATGGTCCAATGCCCGGAAGCCAAGGGTCCATCCAAAATCGCATACTAGTGTCATCTCCTATCATCCATTGCAGATCTTGCAGGACTATGTGCCATGTCGCCTTGATGCTCCGCCATGTCATGGAACCCCTTTTGGATTCTAACGATGTGGGGATATGGTTGAAGTCAAAATGATACTTAGCATGAAGAATCTTGACTCAAAGGGCGTGCGGTTTGATTATTAGGGACTATTCGAGTTTCGCTAAAAAGGCATCATTGGTCTCACGAATTTTCCGGATGCTAAGCTTCCCCACACTTTTTAGTTTACAAACATCTTTTCAAGAGACTAAATGAACCCGCTGCTAGCCATTAGATGAGCCCCATAGGCAGAGACGGATCCAAGGGGGGGCCAGCAGGGGTTATGGCCCCCCCAAGAAAAAAATTTTAGTTAAAAATGTTTTGTTAATTATAATCTGGCCCCCCTTCTTCAAAACTAAAAAATTTTGTCCTTCCCTCTCAAGACTAAAAAATTTTGTTCTTGCCCCCCTAAGACTAAAATCTTGGATCCGTCGCTGCCCATAGGAATTGACGAATCAGTTTCTCCAGTTCGTCACAGAAGCTGCGAGAAAGACGGACAATCTGTATGGTGTAACTGGGAAAAATCGCGAGGACCGATTGAGCCAGCGTGATACAACCCACAAAAGACAACATGTCGGCGGACTAGCCAAATAAACTCATTTGAACTTCCTCCACTATGTACTGATTAGTATGTTTACTGACTCATTCACGTAGAAGCGGAATTTAATAGAAAAAGACGTTAAAGCCTGGCACACCACTCAGAAGGAGCTCACGATGAGGTAAGTTTCTTGTCATCAGTATGAGGACTGTAACGAAGTCATGGAAAGTCTCTAACAGAAAAATATATTTTCCCCTTTAAGTCTCCATCGACACACCCACAAAATTGATGTTCTGACGCGCTGTCCAATCACATTAACATATGTCAGGTGCGTCTGTCCAGTCACACTAACACAACTGGCCGAAAGGGTACGGAAAATGAAATCGTATCTATTTATTTTTGCACTTTACATTGCAAAATAAAAAGGCTAAGAAAAGGTGAAATTGGGCTTGATTGAGTTGAAAGATCCGATTCTAACTATTAAAAAAACAAGGGAAGGGGTCCAATTAGAGCAGTAGTAAACTCAACCAAGGCCCACTCTCGGGTCTTGGCCCCGATAATAGGGTAAATGATGAAACAAAATAAATGCTGATTATTTTAGGCATATATTTTTAATATATAATATTATTTGCCAACTAAATTCATGTCCCATTGTACGCCACGTGCTCGAAATGTTAAAACTCTGACGCCGTTTTCCTCTCTCGAGAACCAGCAAATTTCTTACACGTCAGCAGTCGGCGTCAGACGGCAATGATGTAAGAACAAGGTTCTCCCTTGTAAATTTGTTTGCAATTTTGATGATTTTCCTTTTCCCTCTTCTCTGGAAGTTTCGACGAGAGATAAGGGTTCCTCCCGTATTCTCGTGACGCCGAGGAAGAACAATCACATGAACTCAGGTGCTCTCGGATTTCTCTCTACAGTTACGAACTTTTTTATTCAAAATTTGATAATTTAACTCTGAAATTTATAATTTTCTTTTAATACAAACACTTGTTTAATTGGAGAAGTGGTTACCAGGTCTAAGGTAATGGAAAGTGTAGAATTTTGATGCTCTCTATCTTGCTCTTATTTCCTCTTCAATATTTTCTTCTCGACCAAACAGCTATGGCGTGCATGATTTTGCTACCGACGAGCCTTTTTGAATAGTTCTGACTGTTCTTGTGTAGATTCGGGATTGCAAGTTCTTGACGAGCTTGAATCGGCTTTCCAGTTAAGGACAGTGCAATACTTTGTTACTAGAAGACCTTGGCTTGGTAATGCCCTAATGCCACTACTTGTGATGGTTTTGATTGCGTAATTGCTGGTGTCTCTTTGCTCTATGGTTTCTTATTTCCCCGAATGTTGTTGTTTCAGATCTTTATGGAGTTAATATTAAACCAGCTGCACCTTTTGGGAGTGCTCGTATAATTCCATATGTTGATCCTGCACTAATTCACCGCATTTTGCCTGATGAGCTGCTCTTGGAGGTAGTTGATTCTACCTCAATATTTTGTTACTTCAATTGCTACATAGGCAGGTTATGTGGGATTTTTGCCATTTTAGTCACTATCCTTTGTTTGCTTTTTGTGATTTTACGATTTTATGCATGTCTTTCTGAACATAGAAGGATAGTTGTTTACTTTTCATTTGTTTGAATAAGTAGCTACGGTGCAAGGATTAAAGTAGAATTGTGGAGTGAATTCCCAGAATAAATTGTCTTGTTATTTTCTAAAATCAGATAAGACTTCCCAAAATGTTGAAGCTTAATTATTCATCCTTTTGGAACATCATTATGAAAATTTTACCTTGACGCTAATGAAGCTCCCTGTTCCCCTACACCCAACAATTATTTGTGCTGGATACTGTGAACTTGGACACATGACATCCGAATCAATAGTTTTTATTTTTGTGCAGGTTTTTTTACGATTAAATCCATATGATTTAGGAAGGGCAGCTTGCGTCTGTCGTAAATGGAGGTGTACTCTTCGCAACCCTGTTTTGTGGCGCAATGCTTGCTTAAAGACCTGGCAAGTGAGTCTGATACTGATTTGACAATTTATAAACATTACTTAATTCCATTGGAGCTTAGTACTGAGACGTTATTTATCCAGCTGTCTGGGGTGGTGGAGAATTATAAACTCTTGCAATCAAAGTATGAAAGCTCATGGAGGAAAATGTGGCTTTTAAGACCAAGAGTCCGAACTGATGGTATGATGTAAATATTGATGTTCCCTCATTTTCCTGTATTCGTTTTGTTCTGAAATTTGCATTCAGTAACCCTTGAACAAAACTTTCTTCTTTCTTTCTTTTTTGACCTTTCAGGTCTTTACGTGAGCAGGAATACCTATATTCGTTCTGGAATACGAGAATGGAATGTCACCAATCCTGTTCACTTGGTATGCTTGTCTTATGTGTGATTTCTCCATGGCTGAAAATTTGGTTAACATTAATGGGAATAGTTTTACTTAGAATGTTTGATGTATATGAGGTTGTAAGGAATATAGACAATTCACCGGTGTGATGGAATGTAATGTGAATTCACGAGGAAACGCTCCAGTAACAGGAAAATTGTAGTTTAGAATAATCTCTGAATAGATGAAATGCTTGAAATATTTTTCTCAACGACCACAGGATGTACATTTTTATGGGTTGAAATGATTTAGCCACGTTTAATATATTCGTAACCTAACTCACCATTCTATAGGTTGGTTTACATATTTTTTATTCTTCTTACTCAGTTGCATGGACAATAGAAAGATCTTGTTGAGAAGAATACTATCAAAGTGGAATAAATTATTAGATGCAGTAAAGTGATTGAAAATGCGTTAAAGAACAAGAAAGGGAGAAAAGATCGAGAAGATAGGGCCAGGGGGAGAGAGAAAAGAGAGTGGTTTTTCTAATTGTAAACTTCATTTCCAGTAACAGGTTATTGGATGGCCTCAATTAATTGTTTACTGGCAAGATGAATAAAGAGAAACAAAATTGTTTGAACAGTATACAGTGTCAAGATGGTTATTGGTGTAGATTCCTTTTCTGCTTTAAAACCTGAAATGATTATAACCTTTTAAATCTTTAATCATTGTTGATTCTCTTACCTCCTTTTGCAGGTTTGCTATTTTCGTTATATGAGATTTTATCCTTCTGGAAGATTTCTTTACAGAGTAATTATCTTTCAGCTAAATGAGTATGTGCGAACAAATTGCCTTTCTCAGTCTCATTGGATTTATTATTTCAAAATTTCTAGAATTGCCCTCAAGTAGTAAAAGACGTTGTAAAATGCATGAACTTTCATGCGTCTAAGGAGGATCGTGTTTTCAGTGGCCACTACTCCTTAACTGATGACAGGGTAAGTCTCTGTATGATGTTTGTAAAGTTTGAATTTGGTTTTTGTTGATTTTCTTTTTGTGTTTCTTCTTGTTGCTTTTCATCGGTTACACCTTGACTAATGACATTAATGTTCTTATAGTGCTTATAAAATAAAGTTTGACCATGGTGTTTCAGTATTTTTTCATGTTCATCTGTTCTCTTTGCTTTTTTATCAATTAGAGGTTAGTTTATGATGCTTTTCATCAATTATGTTTAGCCGCAATAGTGTTTGCAATTGATTGTGTCCTCTCTGTTACTTTCTTTCCAATTACCTCGATGGTCCATACTGCTAACGAATTTATTGTAGGTTGAAGCTGCCTTTCTATACCCAAGGCTACGTACCTTGTGGAAGGTCTCCTTAAGGTATTGGACAATTAATTAACCTGATTTCAGTTCTTTTCTCATTTTAGCCCAGTTCTGTATTAATTGTGCTTGATCTTCTCCAGTTACAATTTTCCTATTCAGGAATGTGGTATATTCAGGTCCCTTTTAACTTGGAAGAACCGGAACTATCACAATAATCCCCTATTTTGACAGAAAATATTTGCAATTTTCTTTCTTTTTTTTGTTTTGTTTTCATTCTCTCTGTACTGTGCTGGAAGATTTCACTTTGAAGTTCTATCGTGGACAGGGTAAGAGGATCGACTATTGGGGCAAACAATAGGATGGATTTACTCTCACTTGTTACAAGTAGGGTGAACAATGAAGGTGTCATTGGGCCTGAAGAGGACGTCCTTGGAGCAACTGAAGGGTTGCAGGAGGATGAGATTTCACGCACCTCACACAAAAGGGGCCTTGCACCTTTCACATTTATACCATTTGAACAGGTATGCATGATTTTCCAAGTTTCACCTTACACTGTATTAAAAATTTCTGTTTAAGAGCTGAATATCCATTTACCACGAATTTTGGGAGCTTCTCTTTTGGTACATGGAGAAAATGTTGTTTTTTGGGTACTCGTCAGTTTTTAGTTGAAGGGAGTAGTAATAGACCGGGAAAGGTTTCTGACTCTCGACAAGTGATCGGACTTGTTAAATGAAGGCAGGCATTTTACGGTAAATTCCTTGGTACGACTCTTATGATGTATTTAAGTGTTTTTTTTTTAATTGCGCAGGTGGAGACATCAATTTTGAATCTTCCTGTTGAAAAAATGGACTATTACTGTCCTGGCTAGAATCTTTTTTTTTTTGAAGAAGGTCCTGGCTGGAATCTACTTAGACGATTTGTACATATATATATACTCTTTAGCTGGTGTAATATAAAGTTGTCTTTAACAAATACATTTACAATTTGGTGTTAAATTTCACATTTGGAATGTATTGTCGAGCAAAAACTAGGGTATTGGGTATTGGGTACTGGATACTGTAATTGATCATCTTGAATTTGATTCTAGGGAACATTTATAAAAGCATCTGAACCTCAATCTTTTGAGAAAATCATGGGCCAATGTTGAGTCTGTCTAAAGATTCCCATGAAGATTTCATTCAACCTCAACTGTGGAAAATAACTCTTGATCTCCAGACAAGCCACAGTTTCTGATTGTAACGTTGGTGTCATTTCCATTTCGACAGTTAATTGGCACTATAGATGAGATACATTCTTTGCAAACTAAGACAATGAAATAGAAATAAAAAGATGGAATAATCAATTTCAAAACTTGAATTTTTTTAAAAAAATTGACATTAAATTAAAAAAGTTTTAAAAGGTTAGAAATTTTAAATATGTTATTTTTTTAAATAGTTTTATTTACAAAATTGTAATTCTTGTCTATGATTAAAAAGATTTTTGGGGTTATGAACTTTCAAGAGGAACGAGTAACTACACATTTATTGTCCTTGGAGATCTCTGGATCTGACAGAAAAAAGAAAGTAAGGCGAGAAGAATGTATAATGCCCAATCAATTTCAGAGTAGATGAGAAGTTTCCATAAGAAGATGATAACAGGTCTACAAGTTTATTCTGATATTTCTTAGCAAGTGACCTCAAAGTTGCACTGCGAATGTGAAGCGTTAGGACAAGAGAGAAATACGTCACATGCTTGACTTGGGGGGATCCTCGGAGTAGACTAGAGAACTCAAGGATGGATTCCGAGGAAGAAATGTGTCCTGCAATGGTTAGTTCAACATCAGTTTGAAGTTGAATACTGCCCAAAATCAGCTTGGAAAGTCTGAATATATAAATGCGATTATGCAAAAAACAACTTTTCTTAGAATTGAGGAAAAAAAAAGACGATCATGTAGACTGCGCAAAAGTATAAACAGGACATGCGATAACGTGCAGTTAAATCTCAACTAATGAAAAAGAAGGACACCCTTGTCCAGGTATATCAATTGATCCATTTTAGAACTACCCAAATGATCTTTATCCCCGAAATCCACTACACAAAACAGACCAAGAATACCCATAATCAAGAAATTAGCAAAGCCAATTCAAAAAGAAAAAGACACCCAAAAATTAAAATAAAAAAGTTACGAGAAAAGGAAGAATAAACAGGAGAAGGGATGAAAAAAGGACTAACAGAGACATAAGAACAGGTTGGGATGACGGACAACGAGTGAGATTTGGCGTGATTGAAAGCTGCCAAACAGAGGTGAGAAGCCAAACCCAAGCCTCTCTTGGAGTGAGGGACATAGGTGTGTACTATGTCCATTACTTTGCCATCGTTTCTAAGAAAGTACTGTAAGTAAGCCTCCTTGTCTTCAGTCTGAAAGAGCCCTTGCTTTTCGTTCCATACTACCTTTGGTGCCTCTTTCGCTGTTCCGCTTTCTGAGGCCATCAGTATTGTGATGACTTTAATCGGCTGCCGCTGTATTTATAAGCAAACTAAAGTCGCCAATTAAGATTTGTGCCATCGGGCGGGTACTTCCTAGACACGTCAGCAACTGGGCTCATACGATGGTAATTCTATACGACATGGCAGTGATTGAGTCGAACGAAAGTTGAATTAGGAATTGCCAGACACAGACGTGGTGGCTCCTTGCTAGTAATCATCTTAGCAAATTCGATAAGCAGACTGAAACAAGTTATGGCACCATTTGGTTACTTCCAAATTCAATTACTCTTTGACAGATCCATCCCAACGGACGCATACTGACATGAACTGTGATTCAGCGTAGAATAAATATCCTTTGGCATTTGATTTGTGCAAGTTCGTAAAATTAGTTCTTCGGTATGGTTTGATTGGTGATTGGATTTCAGTTCCACTCTTTTGGATACGGCTGTTAAAAAGGTCTTGGGACTCCATTTCCAAATGTTGATTCAATATCCTTCCATGCCATTACCACGTGCTCGTAAGTACATATCTACGAGACGGTAGTGGACATGGTAAGGGCTCAGGCTCAACAATATTATCCGTAGTAGGTAATCTCTCACCCTTTTATTGTCCTTGAATCCGCAACAGAATTCAATCCACGAGACTATCACCTCTTCTTCGTCATCAAACAGACTTCCCAAGAGTAATGGTAGACTATAAGGGTAAAAATTATGCAGGCGAAGGCTGAAGCAATGCAACAGAGATCCGGAAAGTGTGAAAATTAGTGTCGAAATGGCAATGGTTAATCGGGCAACTGAGGAACAGCGGAAGGAGAGTCCTGATAGTTATGCGTAAAAGATTTGCGGTAATACCGCAGGGTTGAGCTTGAGGTGGATTCTATCGCAGTGATCAACATGATTTCCTCCCCAAATGATCGGTCTATCTCTCTCAACCCTATCGTTCGGGAGATTCACGAACTGCTGACTCATAACTGAACTGTTACTCATCGTCACATCTATCGAGAGAATAACAGACGTGTTAATTGGCTAGCCCATTACGCCGAACAGTTCGACATTGGAGTTACATATTTTGTTGATACACCCTGGGTGCCATCTTATCTTTCTAGAGGATATGTCATGGTTTTGTTCCCTGCGGTAGCTCCAATCAACGAAGTTTCACAAATATATTGTCCTTCAGCTCTTGGAAAACATAGGCCCACACTCGCACAAACCAACTTCTTAGTTCTTACTGCAGGTCCCAAGATATCTCTGTTATGTTCCAGTGCTCCTCCAACATTCAGTACCCCACCTCTCCAATCAGTCCAATTCCAACCATGTGATATCTACACATTTAAACTCTACTCGATTCACCATCTTAAGATTATTGAAACTTATTCGAGAAATAACGCAGGAGCTGAGAACCTAAGCCCCCACAGAGAAATAATACATCGTCCTATGCATTCAGCCATCTTCTTTTAGGTCAAGCCCAACAGAGGATCATTGAAACATAATATATAAGCAAACAAGTAGAGAAAGATTGTTGTTTATAGTACAAAAGGATCTCATCCCTATGTGATTTTAACAACTAAAGCAAAAGGAATCAATAAATCTAAGAATAGTCTCAGCAGCTTAATTATACTCGAGCATTCCAATTCTTAATACAACATACTTGCAGCCTTTAATCTGCACGAGACTGGCCAGCTCGGGATGAGAGTATGATTCCCACAATGAGACCATAGAGAGCAAGTGCTTCAGCAAAGATAAGGATAAGAATCATACCCACGAACAGTTTTGGTTGCTGCGCATTGGCCCTGACAATATTTCAAAGAAGATGAGAACCAGAGGATATATTGCACAGTGTATATGTCCAGAAATGGCATCTAATAGCCTCATATATAGCATTCCCTTGTATAACTACACGTCCAGCAAAAAACATTGTCACCTCAATCTCTAGAAAGTAAGATATTTCTGCATATTATCAATACATTATCAGATATTAACAATCATAAATTCAAGCACCCATCTCCATATCTATTTAACATCTCCTAATATGCATCTCTTGCTATGCGAGCAGAAGCACAAACACAAAAACATCTGACCAAATTGTTGATTAGAGGAAGTTCTCCAGTGAAAAATCAAACATGAACTCTGTAGATTTCAACAACACAGCAAGATCGCAACTATTTATAAAGAAAGTAGCATCCTATAACAAAGAAAACAATTATCATCATAAACCATTGAAAGCTTTGGCTACAAGATTGCGCACAAGCAGCAAAAATCAAGCTTCCGACAATACCTGACACCTGCATCACCGACGATCCCGATCGCCATTCCAGCGGACAAACCAGCAAGCCCACAAGCGAGACCAGAGGACAAATGAGCATAGCCGTCAAAAAGATAATAAGATTTAGCCTTAGGATTAATACCAGTACTAATAATAACTGCTATAATCAACCCATAAATCCCCAAAACTCCCGCCATAACCACCGGAACTATCGACTTCATTACAAGCTCCGGTCTCATCACTCCCATCGAAGCCACTCCAACCCCACTCTTCGCCGTTCCATAAGCAGCCCCCATGCCTTCAATCATAAAACAACAAGCGACCCACAATCAATCAACAAATGGGTATTCAATAAAACAAATAAATTTAGAATCTTGGAACGGGAAAATGGAAAAAGATCTTACAGGAGAAGACGAGAGCCGCGGCGGCTCCAAGGAAGCCGAAGAACGGAGCAGTCTCATCGCCGCTGAAAGCCGACGCCATCGATTACTCAAAATAAACGAGAAAGTGTAGTGATTTCGTGTCCGGTATGAGAAAAAAAAATGGAGAAGAAATGAGATCAGATCGGAGAAAAGTTGTCTTAGGAATAATTTAATCAGGATTGGTTTTTCACGGCCCCCATCGAAGAAGCTTAATGACAACGAATTTACTGGTGAGCCCCTAGTTTGTTGGTTTTCTGTTTTTATCAAGGGCGATCATTGGGCTAGGCCAATAATTCTGGATCCAGATTTACCAAAAGAGAAAATTAGTAATTTTTAATTTGCACTGTAAAATAATTACACAATTTTCTAAATACAATATTAAACGTAACAATTTCAAAACTAAATTCTTCTTCCCTTCTTCAAGAGTATCTACCTACAATAGAAAGAAACAGTTTTGAATTGGAGAGTGTTCAAATTCTGGTAAGAAACATGTGTTCAGGGACAAAAGATTTAAGATAAATTGGTAATAATCGTAATAGAGAATTTGTAAGTAAGAACGTGGCTCGAGTTCGATTTTACGGAGGTTATAAGAAAGGTCGTGTCCTTTTCTTACAAAGTACAATACTTTCTGAAAAGACGGGAGTAACCCACCGGCCTACACTTTTACTTCGATCGACTCTGACTTCGAATTGACGGAACGAGACGGAGGAGAGATGGGTGACTCCAAAGTGGAGACTATCTCGAGATTGGCTCAGTGGAGGATCGACAACTTTGGTCCGTGTACCTATAGAAAGTCTGATCCTTTCAGGGTCGGAATCTGGAACTGGTAATCAACTACTTCGTTTGTAGTTTTTTCTTTTTTTGGAGTTTTGAATATGGGGTTTTGTTAATCGGATTGATTTTGTGTTGTGGGTTGTGTTTAGGCACTTATCGATAGAGAAGAATCGGTATGCCTATGTTCGTTTGTTCCCAGAGCCTTCTCGTGTGTCCAAAGAACAGCCGCCTATTGCCAGATTCGTTCTTCGAGTCTCCCATATCGGCGGTCAACGTCGACCGTTCTACATCTCTCCGGGTGCGTTTTATTTTTGTTTTTTAGTTTAATCTGTAAGAATTCTACTCACAAAAGAGGCCTTTTTGGAAAGTTGTTGCGTTTGAGTTTCTTCTCTGCAAGTTCCCCTTTTGAAGAGAGTTTCGTTAGTTGTATGTTCTGATGTGTGTGATACATATTGCCTGCATTCAACTTCTAAGCTGCTCATTCGCTGAAACTTGGCGTTTATTTAACTGGTTTTGTTCAAAGTTGGTACTTTTTATTTTGAAAATCAAAATGCTTGCGTAGTGTTTTTTGTTGTAATAGTTCCCTTTTTTCTCTTGATAAATCTGTATATGTATTGGAATGTCAGTTAATATGAAATATTCTCTTTCAACTTGTACTTGCTCCATGTTTCAGTTCACGAGAGATTGCTCCGCACTTATGATGACTTTTTCTGGCCTGTCGATTCTGCCTTCCATGGTCGTGTCATTATTGATGTTGAGTTTCTTGATCTCAAGATCTGTCCTTTAAATGTAAGCAATTCTTATTCTATGTTTTCTAAAGCGATGACGGTATTGTGTTGATCTGCAAAAACTTACGTGCTGTTGATACAATGCCACCAGATCTAGTAGAGTTTGTCTGGTGGAAGAGTATGGAAATTTGAGAAAATCACAGTTAATATTGTGCTTTGCTTAAAGTTTTTTTTTTCCTTTTAATAACCCCTTCGTAAACTCAGGGTGGCGAAGCCTGTTCTATATGGCCAAGTGAAATGCCAATGCAGTCTTTATCAACTCAAACAACACTTCGATGTCTTTCCCGCATGCTAAATGAGGCCATTCATGCAGATGTTACCATCAACACAGCTGACGGCACTGTGAGAGCTCATAAGGCAATTCTTTCTGCTAGTTCACCTGTTTTTCAGAGCATGTTCAACCACAATCTCATGGAAAAAGAGTCATCCACAATCTACATACAAGATATGTCAATGGAGTCGTGCACGGCACTTCTAAGCTACTTGTATGGAAACATTACGCAAGAGGACTTCTGGAAGCATCGGCTGGCCTTGCTTGGGGCTGCAAACAAATACGCCGTAGCTGACCTTAAAGATGCCTGTGAGGAAAGCCTGTTGGAAGACATCAATTCAACGAATGTCCTTGAGAGGTTGCAAGACGCCTGGCTTTACCAGTTGAGCAAGCTCAAGAAAGGGTGCTTGACATACTTGCTTGATTTTGGCAAAATATATGACGTTAGAGAGGAATTAGATAACTTTTTGAGGCATGCAGACAGGGAATTGATGCTGGAAATGTTTCAAGAGGTGCTTACAGCTTGGAAACTTGTGTAAGATAAGTAAACAATTCTTAGTTTGGAAGTGCTTGCCCCTGGACATACATACAGTGAAGCTCCTGTACGTTATTTTACCTATGTTATGTTTTAACCCTCCAGTGGAACGATTGGCTTTGTAGATGATGTGCTGTAGGTAGAGTTGAAGGAATCCTTTGTGAAATAACAATATTGGAAAGCTTCATTCTGGGCTTAAATACTGTCTGATGACGAGCAATTTGGAAGGGATTCAACTTCTCACCTACAACGTGATGTGAGTGTCACAACTGGTTTTGTTTGGTATAGTATAACCATTTTACGCATATGACACGTATGGATTTCGACTTCGGACTTCGGAGATTGATATGTGGAAATGGGAAAGGGAACGAAGGATTTGTCCCAATTTATGTATGATAATATGGCTGTTTAAGTTGAATGGGTAGTACTAATATTATGGGCCAAGGGATGGGTCGATTAGTTATACTAGTGGGCCAAGTAATTAGTAGTAGTGAGCTGAATGGGTTTAGTTAGGGATGGCAATTGTACCCGAATCCGATGGGTATCTGATAAAATTACCCGAACGGGAACGAATACGGGGAGCAAATTTTTACCCGTGAGGCGGGTATGGGGGTTAACTAAAATATCCGTCGGGTATGGGGCGGGTATGGGGATATCACCCCCTATACCCGTTTACCCGTTATATAGTAATTACAATTTTGCCATTATATATATATATACAGATAAACCCTAATAACTAATTCAATTCTTCTTTCCTCCATCTCCACCTACTTATCAGATCAAGAAGCGAGACAATGGCAAGCTCTCTGTGGTATCATCTACTTC
>JAOSBP010000002.1:6573093-6583428 GCA_027563825.1 Erythroxylum mucronatum | reverse complement strand
CCCCCCCTCTTTTTGTTAAAGATCATTAATATTGGCATTCTCTTTGGATAAACCCCTAACCTTAGGATTGCTTGTTAATATTTATGTCTTTGAAATCTTTTCCATAAATTATACGATTCATTTAAATTTTTTTAAGATCAAATGTGATTGAATAATATTTTTCACTGTAGAATTTTAAATTTGAATACTTTATTCTATCATTATTTTTAAAGTTTTGATGCTTTCAAAATTATATATTTTTTAATTGAATTGTTGGACATTAAAATTATGCTTATATTTTCTTTTACAATTGCCATTGTTGCTATAATTGAATCTTTCAACATAGGCATAATATCAAAATTAGAGATTTTTTAAAGTTAGGCATAACGAGGGATATTTCTTTTAAAATTAAGTAATTACTTTGACTCTTTAAATATTGAGTGGACTTCTTTCTTGAACAAGTTTTACCAATCTCATTCAAATACATTTTGATCTTTTAACTAACTTAGCTTGAAGTATGACAATTTGCAATATGCATTTATATCTAACTTAACTTAGATTTTAAGGAGAGTGATTGTTTTCTTGTTTTTATATTTCTTACACTTTATGTAATATGCTTGAGTAAATTTATATAATCTATATATATGGATATTTATTTGATATTGAATATATCTTTTGTTCTTCATATTGTATTATGTTTTATGTATGAAGTTAAGGGGAGCTAATCACTATCTTGATAGTTATTTATATGCTTAATTTTATTATTGTTCTCTAATATTATACGTGTTTTGTCATCATAAAAAAGGGAGAAATTGATGAGCTAAGGGGGGCTTCAATTGATATTTTGACGATAACAAAACATAATTACTACTAAGCAGTTTATTATTTTGATGAAAAGCATATAAGAACAAAATGAAGTCATAAACCCGAGAAGATAACTTATGAAATTTATAAAGAAAAGTTAAAGTTTGCAACCATCAAAATGAAGATTAAACCAAGTACAAAAGAAGATTAAGGCTTATCAAGGTCATTGTTTAGTTTTTAACATTTATTATAATCCAATTTAATCACTTTGATATTTTAAAAGGTTCACTACATATAAACCTTTAATTTTACTTTATTGGATAAGTTTTTCAACTTATCAAGGGGTATTAAAGCATTTGATTTTAATATAAAAGCCTCTTGATCTTTCAAACAAACTTTAGAGAATATTTTGGGAACTGTTTAAGTCATAATTGCATTAAACAAATTAAATTTGAGTATTTGAAGTTTTTAAAATCATATTTTTAAAGTGATTGGTCAACCTATATGAGTTAGTGGTTGACCAATATAACTTAAAGTTATTAAATTTAATATGATATGAGTTTGTTGTAACGTTAATTGATGTATTAGCATATTAATATGTCATATTGGTCGACCAACAACTCAACAACTAGTAAATCTAGTGCGTATGTTATACTGATTGTCTAATATAACAAATAGCTATTGTAATAGTTAGTTTTTAACTTCAACAGTCAGTAAAGATCTTAAAACACTATAAATAACTATTTTTTTGTTAGTTGTAGCATGAAAAAGCTTTTAAGTGCATTTTAAACATATTTGATAGGTCCCAATCAAAGCTAGAAATTTAGAAAGTAATATTCTGCTTTTGGTGAGAATAAACCAATATGTTGTTGAAATATTGCTTGTTTTTATTCATGAATGAGCAATGATTTATATACAGCAAAAAACTAACAACTTCCCTACTTCTCAGGACAAATGATAAGGTAGGGTACTGAAAATAAAAACAGATGCTGAAAATCAAATAAGAACTACATTCCTATTTTTAAGCAAGCAACAAGTAGCTCTGATCTTCTTCCCACGTTCTCACACGCATACAAACTGATTATTAGTCAAAATACTTCTATGGGACCTTCTTGGCTTATCAATACCTCCTCCTCTGACAGTAACCTTGTCCTTAAGGATGAGGTTTCCTGTGAGTGCATGAAATGAAATCTCCGGTTGTCATGCCGTCGAGTTGTTTTGCCCCTCCGTACCTAAGCCTTCATCACCGCATTCTAGTACCAGGACTTGAGGTCACTTGCAATGATGTCCTGGGGTAAATTTCTCATCGCAATTAAAGCATAATCCCTGGGTCCTTTGCTTCTGCATTTCGTCCCAAGTAAGCCGCTTTGTAGGTGATGTGGGGTTGAACTTTGTTGAAGGTGATGATTTTGTCGTGAATCGGCTAACAGGGTGTAGAAGTTGGTGTTGATGATTCAGCTGCTCATCCCACATCCGAGCAAGGCTAATGGCATCTTTTAGAGATTTTGGTTTGAACATCGTAATGTCATCAACAATGTCAGGCTCTAGGCCTCTCATGAACGTGCCCATCAAAACCTTTTGTGTCCATCCTTGCACTCTATTACCTAACCTCTCAAACTCCCTTTGATAGTCTTGTAACGAGCCAATTTTCCTAATTTTGGACAAGGCTTCATCGAAGTTCTCATAGTCAGTAGGACCAAAGCGTGCCCAGAGTTCATCATGGAAAATCTCCCAAGTTACCATCTTGTTTTCTTCCTTTTAAGACCTTTGCAACCATTGCCACCATTGATTTGCTTCCCCTTCCAAATGGAAAGTAGCTAGGGCCACTCTCTGTGCTTCTGCGGTCCCTTGATACTCAAAAAATTGTCCCACTTTCGTGAACTATTCTGTAGGATCATCACTTGAAAATCGAGGAAATTCTAGCTTAGCTAATTTAGAAGAGAACCACGATCGGTTACCTTCATGTTGGCTGCGGAAATCATCTCTGAGCGGTGGTAGCACAGCAGGAGATTCCTGAGTGTTGCTTGAAGACGCTGCGATGGGGTTGGCAGTAAGTAATGTTGTCATCATATTGATTGCA
This sequence comes from Erythroxylum mucronatum, assembly GCA_027563825.1. Lineage (NCBI taxonomy): Eukaryota > Viridiplantae > Streptophyta > Magnoliopsida > Malpighiales > Erythroxylaceae > Erythroxylum > Erythroxylum mucronatum. Next base: position 6,580,565 of record JAOSBP010000002.1, on the reverse strand, counting down.
TCTTCCAAGTGGTACAACTTATCGTTAACACCCTTCTCCATGGTATGTAGGCTACTTTGGAGCCCTCCTAAGCCCATTTCTAAGTTTTCAATTCTTTCTTTGTTTGTCGCCGTGAGGAATAACGCTGATATTAATAATTGGTCCCAATCAAAGCTAGAAATTTAAAAAGTAATATTATGCTTTTGGTGAGAATAAACCAGTAAGTTGTTGAAATATTGCTTGTTTTTATTCATGAATGAGCAATGATTTATATACAGCAGAAAACTAACAACTTCCTTCCCTACTTCTCAGGATAAATGATAAGGTAGGATACTGAAAATAAAAACAGACGCTGAAAATTAAATAAGAACTACATTCCTATTTTTAAGCAAGCAACCGGTAGCCATGATCTTCTTCCCACGTTCTCACACATGCACAAACTGATTATTAGTCAAAATATTTCTAAGGGACCTTTCCGGCTTATCCATATTTCTTAGTGCTTTTTAATTATTTGAACATCATTATTTCACATTTTTGTGAGTGAGCCCTTTTTGGAATTATTAAGTGAAAAAGTAAGGTATTTTGAGTTTTAAAATTTAGATGGGATATTATATTATTATATTTGAAGGTGATCCAACTGAGATTGTAGTTTCTCTTTACTTTAGAAGAAGATTGTAAACAAGTTCATTTTTACCGAAAAAGATTGTACAGAGGTTATTTTTCGCCTTAAAAGAAGAATTATAGTAAAATTATAAAAAAAATCTTAGGAGTATAGATAGGTAAGAGTTGTTTGTCGAACCACTATAAATTGGCTTGTATTCTTTTTTTCATATAATTTTTAAATTATTATTTAATTGTTTGGTTAATTTATATTAAACAATCATTTTGTTCATATATATATATATATATATATATATATATATAACTAAGCCAATTAATTATAAAATATCTTGAATTTTATAAACACTCAATTTTGAGTAAATTGTAATTCTATTTGGATACGGAGATTAGCAATGATTTATAAGTTTCGTACTTATACATTTTGAAGTTTTGAATTAAGATATCAGCATATTAATTATTTTGTTTTCCAACATCACTAACATATTTCTTCCCCTAAATCTCAGATGTTAGTTTTGAAATTAAGATGCGTGTGTAGATATATTATTTTCTCATCGATTATGCATAAGAATACAAATAAATGTGACAAAATGGTGTGTCAAGTTCTTATTTTCTACATCAAATAAGCACACGGAAAAACCAGTATCGATGCCTATTTACGCATGAACTGAAGTTGATGACTTACTTCTTTTTGGAATCCAAGAATTGCGAAAATTCATAAACATGATTAATTATTCAATACTATAAATTATACTGTACTAATATCATTAAAAATTCTAGAAATCTACATCCCTTTCCTTTTGGCGGCACAGATACCCAGAACCCTCTAGACTCCATTAACATTTCACGACGCGTTCGCTTCCATAAAACCAAACCAACCCTTTCATTAGCATTGAGCACAACACCAAATTAAGTGCTGACGAAGATGTTCTTCTTCTTCGTAGGGGGAGTGGATCAACAGGTAAGCCGAGTCCTGAAATCTGGGGTCTCCAGGTGCATAAACTGCGGTTCCATGGCTGATCTAGTCGAGTACGATAAGGTTGTCAAAGCCTTCTTCATTCCTGTCTGGAAACGCCCTGCCAAAGAACCCGCTTTGTACTGTAACAATTGCAACTTCCTATTCCCTGAGTCCATGTCTCTCCCACCTCCGCCCCCCCCTCCGACCTCGGAGGTCTCCGATAGCTTGCGGTGTCGTTTCTGTGATCGTCTTGTTGAGCCAGAGTTTAGGTTCTGTCCCTTTTGTGGGTCTTCTCTGTAGATGAGTGGTTTCGGCGTTTTCGTCCTTGATTTGTAATATAAAGTTATCATCTTTATGCAATGTAAAAACCTGATGGCATTAACTATTTACTCTGGGGTTGTTACAATAGAGTATAATCCGCAGAAAGAGAACTATTTGTTTTAGAATTTGACTTACCTTCTCTGCTTGTGATCAAGTGATGGATTTCGATTGACAACAAAAATTTCTTCACCAGTTCTAATTCGAATTGAAACGATTGTAGTACGGAATATCGATAATATCGAAAGGAAGATGTAGAGAAAAAGATCTGTTGTTAGAAATCCGGGGATCTCATTGAAAATGATACAGAGATTTACAAGCAAAAATCCTCTCTACGGTTGGAAGGAAAAAAGAAACTTGAAACGGGTTCACTGTACACAGAAGAATAAAGGAAGTGCACAGTTTCTACCAATAAATCAGAGAAAGGATTGCGTGCAAAGGCAACATTTGTCTCTCACTCTAATCAATCGACTTATTCTGTTGGGTGATTGACTTCAATATCAAGTCTCCACCTGCAGCTGATCATCTTTCCGGCTTGTCTTCTGAAGTTGATGATTATATCCAGAAAAGCATTCAGAGAGTTTTATGGTGATTCAGTGAAGGGCAAATGCTTTTTTCCTTGTTCTACAGCATCTCTCCATAGCCTGTATCTTACTCCTAACTTATCGTAAGAAACTGGCAAATTCCATATATTAGCACCATTAATCATCCGCTCTTGCTGCCCAACAACAAGCCTCAAGTCTTCATCAAGTACCTGTTCACATCCAATTCAGAAGCGTTTAAAAAGATGTGTGAAATTAGGATACTAAAACTGTAAAATCACAGGAAAACAATGAGATTTCATCCCTAAACAGTCACAAATTCGTAACGGGCCCCCTACTTTTCAGTCATGATCGTAGTCAGACTCAGTGCCTTGACCTATGAATAAAGACAAGTGAGGGGAAATGGAGAAAGAACGTGATGAACCCAAAACATTCATTACCTGCTTAGCAAAATGTCTCCACAAATATTGCATGAAAGGAATATGCTTCAACATGGGTGCAAAATCCAAGGACATTCTGTACAATAACCGGGTTTTATCCCTTGATGAAGGCAAGCATACATGAAGCTGGTGAAGATGGGTTGAACATTGCCTTGTACTTTGCCCCTCTAGTTTTCCAGGCTTTGAAATACCAATGGTTGATAAAACCATACACGGTGGTCGAAATTCCATGTCTATCGGGTAAGGATCCCAGTATCCTTGGAGACCGGACGTAGGTGTTAAAAAGTTCACCAAGCTGAGGATATGATCATAATTATGAAATATGCATTATACTTACTGGCAAGTCACAGAAAATGAGAATACTGGAGGTTGATAAACAGCTAAGAAAGGAAGATAAACATATGGATAAAATGTCACAAACACATTGTGATCCTCAATCCGTAGAGGAGTAGAATTTACTAAATTTCCCTCGCTGTATAAAAGCATGCAATTTCCTTCTAACTTCTCTATTTTTGACACACACAAATTCTTTTCTTTTATGACAGTCCATCCGAATCTTCTTCCTTTACTAAACAATATGCATCTCCATAGGTATAAATTATTAGTCTCTAAGTGTAAATTCGTGGCCAAAAAAATCAGAAGTACTATCCCTTTTCTCCTGGAATTTCTACTAATTCAACAAGGAACATACTCAAATACATATATGCAGAAACTAACCTGGGAACATTCCATCCCTTTGCAAAGGTAGACGTATGAGTAAAAGGAGCATGAGCAAGATCTAGAAGATTATCAAGTAGCAGCCCATGTTCCACTGGAAGCTCCATGACAATCTACCATATGCATCATACAAAGTTTGGGATATCAAGATTACTACTAAATCAAGCTGCAATGATATTAAAACCAGCTTTACTGCACAAAACATGAAAGGTTGAAATTAGCATTGAATTTCTACCTCTGCGTGAATTTGAAAACCAGTGGGAGGTAGTAATGAAGGTAGATTTGCCGCTGGAGGCTCGTCACCAGGCCAGATCCAAATCATCCCTTCTTGTTCAAAACATGGCAGTGACTTTAACTTCACATTAAGTAACCGTGTAGATGGCATCTTCTCACAAGTTCCATCTCTAGTGTACTCCCACCCTGACATTTATTCAACAAATTTTAGAATTACTAAGCATGCTAAATTATCACCGTCAAAGACAGGAAGTATACAACAGTCTGAAAATCTCTCTCACCATGGTAAGGACATTGGATCCGCCCCTCCTTCACTGAACCAAGGTGAAGTGGACATGCTCTATGTGCACATGTGTTCTGCACACATCCTGGTTTCCCATCTTTCCCACGGAAGATAACCCATGGTTCCTCAAAACACTCGATTGGAATCTAAACAAAGTTAAGCTAAAGGCACTCAGATGAAGAAATCAACAATAGATACAGAATCATCTATAGGGGCAACTAAATCTTCCCCTTTTCAGAAAATCAACGATGGATGCCATCAGAATTGCCATGGCAAAAAGGAAACAAAAAGTTGAAGTGTCATAACATCCAGTTCGGAAGAATTTCATTAAATGACTACTTATCTGACTGGCATCATGGGAAACAATGATACAATATATAAACAGCAGATTGAGTAGTCACAGAACTTACCATGGTATCATCCTTGAGATCGATGGAGAAAGCAACAGGATACCAGAAATTCTTCAGGCGGGGATGGTAAGGTTGGACTGGACCAGATACATCTAAGTTTTTCTTGGGAGGTTTCATTTTCACGGTGTTCGAGGATTGAGTGGAAGGACTGGGAGAAGGGGATGCTTGGTCACAATCTGTTGAATTTCTGTCTTGCAAGAGCCTATATTCCATGTAAGCAAGTTTATCTAAAGCTGTAGCAACCCTTGCTTCAGATATATGAACCTGTTGTTTTTCATGTGTCAGATGTCACAAATCTAATGGAAATGCAGAGCAACAGAAGTAATGTAGTGATATGATTGAAATTCTTAAACAGTCGGATGAGCAACACATATGATGACGACTTGTTTCATTAGATCAATGGCACTTCTACTTTGTAAAAATCATGCCACTGATCACTAATCATCTGTGCTTCAATAGGTTTAACCACAGCCAAAGCAATCATAACTCTATATAGATTTTCTGAAACCTGCATGTGAGCTTGAGCTAATTCTTCTTGCAGCCCGGCCAGATCCTTCTTCAAAGTGCCAATAGATTTGTACTCACGAGCTAACGGATTCAGAACTTCCACAACCTGAAGCCATATTTTTTGGTGTGAGAACAACCTAATGAAGAAAACACGCTGATAAAGACTCACATTGGATTTAGAAATTCACATCTTAAAATTTTCAAACCATACTCGAATTCATTCTAAAAAGGTTAAAGCTCGCAAGAAGATAAAATCATGCATACACATCATATCAATATGATCTAAATGGGCGAATTCTAAACAATGATCAAGTAGTATGAAAGAACCTTATCATGAAGGAGCATGATGGTAAGAAGATCTTGTCGAGCTCGCCAGTCACAATATTGAATGTCATACCTGGCCACTTCAAGAGCTTCATTTATATCCAAGAACTTTCCTTTATACTGCGGCATTTTAAACCTAGGTTCCTCCACATCAAAGATTGTGCTCCATGCACTCTTCTTCTCCAATGTATCTCCTTCCTTGCTGAATACAGCGAATACCCTAATCCCTCCCCTTTCACCCTGAAACTCCAAAACACATCACCTAAGATAAGCCTACAACTTTTTTCTGATTTAACTCCATAATGGATGCTGCTGGAACTAAGACTTTGTGATAAACGAGAAAAATGAGAACGTATACGTGGAGACCGGAGATAATAAATACAAGCATGTGTATGATTATTGGGACCATGATCCTAATCAGGACGAACCTAACAAATCAAACATCACAATGGAAACACTTTCTTCATATTGCTCAATACCAAGATAAATAATGCCGGAAAAGAAAACAGAAAGTCACATGCTTTAGGATTTGTTGTACTCGGAATCACATTGACGATTCAGTCAACTTAACCAAGCCTCCCTCTAACGCAGGAAGATGCCATTACAACTTCATCCCTTAGAAGTACCTAAAACATAATATCCTAAGAAGTAAGAACCTTATCACTTTCCATCAACTTTGACGTGTACCCAGAGTCCCATCAATCAACAAAGTTCGAGGTTCTAGCCAGAATCTGGCATCCAACTAACTACCATAGCGAGAATCTCCAAAGAATAAAACAGCATGAAATACCCAGATAGCTTTCAAGTTCCAAAGTGCAAAATAAAAAAATAACAAAGAACTTACTTTTTTTCCATTAAGCTTTGATGATCTACACAGAGAAATGGGTAGAGAGAGAGCCGCAGCAATAGCTACGGTGTTCATGGCGGGCTGAATTGAACTAACCGATCTGTACATACAAAGAGAAGTTTTAAAGAAGAAGCAAGTTTGGTGAGGGAGACATGTTTGTTGATAAGAGCTTGGCAATCTCTGCTGGCCTTCCATTGATTGCCACGTGGAATGGCTGTTTGACACGTGGAGAGATCATTCTCCACATGTTGGAGAGAGTATCTTGAGATTCTGGTTGAAATGTGCGAAGGTGTGTCCAGCTCAGATAGTCTGGATATCTTTCTCTATCGCTTCGGACTTTTAACAGATTTTTTGTCCTTTACTTCGTTTTCCATTTTCTTTTAAGGAAAGTTAATGGACTACATTAAATGAACATCAAAAGAAATCTCATCCCTCCATTTGATGAGTGATTGATGATGATTGATGGATTTAGGTGGGCTCCGGGCCTTTGTTCACGTATTAATTTCTTTAATTTATACCAAACATAGAAACGAAGTTGTTAAAATCTTCCCGTGTGATCTCAGGACGGGTTTGAACCGTTCTTATATATACAACAGTTTAAAATTTAGGGTCAGAGCTTTATCTCTCGTAAGAGACTTACTAAGCTCGACCGAAAATTAGTCTAGGTGTAGATAACTTAAAGGTGTCTTTTTATAATTGGGACTTTTCTAAAACACTTCGTGAGAAACCAAAAAAAAACTTCCTATGTATTTACTAATGCAAATTTATCAGTCACAAACTCATACCTTATGACAATTCTAATGCATCATTTTCAAGCATTGTTTTAAAGGTAAAAGGGATTTTATATCGGTCGACAAATCAAACCCTATAATTTTAAAGAAAATGTAATATCCTAATATTTAGGATACGTTAAATTTTAACCTTCTTATAATGAAAATACGAACAAATTGATAATATTGCACTATTACTAATTTTTAATATATTTTATTTTATTTGCGAATTTAATTTTTTTAAAAAATATTAAAATCCACCTCCAATTGAATTCCCCAGTTTTTTCTTTTTAAGTGTCAATTCTCTGTCCCACTGACTTGTGATTCTTCCCTTTGGTAAGAGTCCACTACTACTTACCTTTCCTTCAATTCTCTCTTGATCATTTTCTAGGGATGGCAATTGTACCCGAACCTGATGGGTACCCGATAAAATTATCCGAACGAGGGCTGGTATGAGGAGCAAATTTTACCCGTGGGGCGGGTATGGGGGGTTAACAAAAATACCCGTCGGGTATCGGGGCGGGT
>JAOSBP010000002.1:6473961-6494187 GCA_027563825.1 Erythroxylum mucronatum | reverse complement strand
GAAAATAATTTTTTCAATATTAATTAGTAAACATGTTTTCGACAATTTTTCACTGAAAATAAAAATTGAAAATATATATAAAAAATCAAGATAGAAAACAAGAAACTGTTTTCTGAAAGTAAACGCACCCTAATCCTTTGAGAACATGAGTTTATCTTAAAGATATATAATAGAAACACAACTATGGATTGAACTTGACTTCGTGCTCTAAATTATGCTTCAAATCTTTCCTTTAAAATTGTGTCAAAACTTACTCCAACTTGACTCAAATTTATCCAAATTTCTGCTTCTTTATTCTGAAACAAAATGTCAATTTATAAGTAATTTATAAATATATTTAGAGCACTAATTTAGGATCATTTTGATACACTAATTTCAATTTATATTTTATAAGTAATAGTATGTTAGAAGATATAATTTATAAGAGTGCAAATTGCTTATATTTGAAAGACTTAATGTTACATTTTAATTAAGTCGTGCACTTTTGTTTCATAACTTCTACATCTTTTAATTTATATTTTTATAACTACTTTTAGTGTGTATATTAATGAGATTTGTTTATATTAATTTACTATTCATAAATATATTTAAGATGGATTTGATGCACTAATTTTAATGCTTATTTTTATGTAAAATTGTACACAAAATATATAATTTGCAAATATTTAAATTATTTAAAAGACACTTTTTAGTCTTTGAACATGTAGTACATCAGACATGGACTAATCAACTATTATTTATATGAAGATTTAATACAACTCTTAAACTCAAACTGAAATAATTAAATTTGACATAAAAATAACTTATTAGTTATATTTAATTATTAATTTAAGTTGATTTTAATTTGTTCGATTCAAGTTTAAAAATTAAGCTAGTTCATATTACATATATTTCGTCTTTATTTTTAATCAAAATTTAAAAGAAAGTATCTCTACAAATTATTTTAAATAAAACTCAAAGTTATTTTTCATAAATTAAGATTTAAGACCAACTCCTCCGCATGATCTCAACCATTAGAATGACAACAGGAGACCACCTCCAGCCTTTCTGAAATTAACCCGTTGAGCATTATATTTCATAGATTATTTACTTATAGTGTGAAAGTAATAGAGAGGACGAAGAGAGAAGTCATCAATGAGGCCTTTCTGAAATGGCAGGTAGGTAAGACAATCAAGCCTAGCCCAAAATTAAGTTCAGGTTGAAAAGGCCACAGGCCCTGTCACTCTTAGCCTGTCTGAGAGCAACAAAACGACACATTTTTTGAATTTTTAAAAATAAGAAATCAAGTCGGGCTTCGGGTTGGCAATCCAGGCCCGACTCCAGTCCATTACCATCCCTAAAGGCAAGCACCTTCCTGCATCACTCATTCTTTACATTTTATATTGTATTAAAATTCAAATATGCAATTTGAAATTTTGTGTTTTAAATAACAGACAATATAGATAGATTAATTGATAACATAATTTATTAAAATTTAAATTATTATCATTTAAATTAATAAATCTTATGTTTTATTATTGAACATCTGTTTTAACAATTTACAATCAATGATAAGAATATTTTAAAATAGGATTATATTTTTACTTTAAAAGTTTATTATTTTTCTTATTTTATTAAAATTAGAGTTTCAGCTACTTTTTTATATACACATAAGCAAGTATGATCTGCAAATGTTCAATTTTCAATTAAAAATGTGATAAGTTATTCTAAAGGTGATTATTAAATTTTCAATGTGATTCTTAATTCTTTCCTTTCCTTTTTAAAACTCTAGCAATTCCAACCAAAGATTTCAAATATCTTAATATGAATGTTCATTAACATATATACAAATTAAGAACCTTAAAATAAAAGAAATTACACCTAAACCTAAATTACAATAACCCAAACGGGCAAATATTAAATTTAGTAATTAGTTGATATTTCTTCTGTCCATTCTACATCATATGGACATAAGTCCAAACGGGCAAATATTAAATTTATAAAACGTAAAAAACACATTATATGTTAGGAATTTTACATCGGACAACTATGAAGGCATTCAAGAATTTATAATAATGTGCAAACCTCCCACTCTTGAGCTAGTTTTTGGGATGAGTTAGGCATTTTCTAACATAGTATCATAGTCAGTTTGTCCCGATGGTTTGGAGCGGTGTCCGATTATGTCCCTTTGTCTAATATGTCCATCAGATGTCCAGTCCTGCTCTAAACTGAGGGGGGTGTGTCACAAGAATCTCACATCGGATAATTATGAAGGCATTCAAGAATTTATAATAGTGTGCAAACCTCTCCCTCTTGAGCTAACTTTTGGGGATGAGTTAGGCACTTTCTAACGTTATATGTAATTCAAAAACATAAAATTCATAATAATTTAGTTCAATTTGGGTGCCACAAAATATTTATAGTCGTAAAATTTAATAAAAGAATATTCAAAATCCGTGTAGCCATACTTGTATTCTAAACGTATGCTTGAAAACAGTGCTAGTGCAGATAGGCGTGGAGAAGATGTGATCAAGCAAAGGTCTTCTCCTGCTCTGTTTTGCATGATCTAGTAGTCGTGTCTCATCTGTGGCCACGAACAGCAGTTTTGATGACCTTTTGGACACATACACACTCTATACTTATTCTGGCTGAGATGAGCCACTAACTTCTTTAATTTGGTAAGATGGGCCCTTTTTTTTCTTCTTCAGTGACGCGAATTTGATTATGATGTGATTTCAGCTAGAAAATCTTGATTACTTGAAGGGTTTCTAAGGTACAATTTTTGGAGCTTTACACCAACAAAGCAGATGTTACTTGATCATGACGTTCTTGATATGTGAAAAGGGTAAAGCCGTCTGAGTTCTTTCTTTGTTTGAACTGTAAATTAAGAAACTGAAATAGGCAAAAAGATGATGTATTACATTGGTTAGGAGTTCCTAACTTTTTTTTAATTTAATTAATGGTAAATATTGATGTGACCATACAATCTGCTTACTAAAAGTTGTTTGACTTAGCTTGGATAGTGAAGCCTTTATCTCAAAGCAAAAGAAACCAAAGCTGTTGCCCTTTTAAGGCTTTTGATCTTCTCTGTGCTTTTTTCTTGGTTTTAGAACAATGTAAGAGAACAGGGGACCCTGGCCTAGTTTGCTACACCCATCAAATCACATGGAGTATAAATGAATAGAGCTATCTCATGAGGTTATGAATTCTGCATGTAACCAAAGCAATCAAGACCAACTTCTCGTTCTTGTACAATGTCGTTGTGAGGCTAAGGTGAGAACTGGTGTTGTCTGGTCACTTTCGTCCACTTCATATATGTAGTCTTTTATAAAACACAACTTGTGGTCCATTCTCTGCACATACCGAAAAGGGTCCCATTGCTAGAGTTAGCTGTCAGGGACAAACAAGATGCCCTGTTCAAAGGGTACTCGTGAACAAATCACCGAACCAGTTTTCATTTTGCACTGGAGAAGTGAAATTCAAGTACATTGTTCACCTAGCTATAAAACTACCAGAGTATCATTTTTGTTTATATTTTTAATATTATTTTAAGAATCATATCAACTTCGGATCAAGAAGAATGCCAAAAATGGATCGATCTTCAAGAAATAAAGAAATCTTAAGTTCACGAGGAACATAATTTTACACTGAAAAGAAATTTTCATTGGAATATAAGATCACATCAAAGCGCCCTTTTTGGAAGAACAGGACTTACATCTTCCCACGAGACAACTACAAGACAAGTTCTGATACTATAGATTAGGGCCCCTAATGTTCCTTATGGTTTCCCACTTTATACAAAGCACATAACAGAGGCTCTGCTGGTGTTCGAAGTATGGGGAAAGTGAAATTTTTTCAATTTTTTTTTTTTTTAATCTTTTCCATTATGTATCTGCCTCTGCCACCAACAACGCAATATTGTAGAAACCAAACCACGTTATCAGATCTTTTACAGCCTGTACTGTTTAGAGAAAAAAAAAGGAATCTTGAAAAAAATGCAAGAACCCTTGGATTCTAAAGCCAAGCAATTTGTTGTTTTTTTTCATACAAGTGATGATAAAGTTGTTTTTGACTCTACCAGCTCAATCATATAGAACTTTACAGTACATGTTGAGCCTAAATCCACCGAGAGGGATGGTGGTGGAGGAAAAAGACTTTAGTGTCATTTTATTCTTTGGTCCTCCTCTTTGTCAGAGTCCTTATCCAACCTTTCCTCACCTTGACTCCTTCTGCTTTGTTGCCCACATGGCACACACTTCCTTTGCCAGAGCCAGACCTAGACCTAGACCTCTTCCATCTGACAAGCTGGAACAAGTGACCAATCTGCTTCCGCCACCTCAAAGAGGCATGCGGCTTTGCATGCTCTATCACACTCATGCTATCCACCGAGTCATTGGGTTTCTTGTTCTCTTCTTTGGTCACAACATGGCTCCAAGTCTTGCCACATTCTTCGAGAGGGGCCTTAGAAACAGGGCCCTTCTCCCATGAAGCAACTCCATTCTCTTCAAACTTGATTGAGATGAACGAGTCTGCATAAAAGAATATGCCTAAGTTGAGCCAATCGCCACTTTATATGCAACAGACACTAAAGCTAAGAAAAGAAAAGATCACATAATGGCCACTTTACATGCAAGAAAGACACTCAAACTAGGAAAAGAAAAGATCAGATAAAAGGATTTCCGATCTTCTACAAATAGCTTATGCTTAGGATTTGATTGAAAGGAACTGACATCGAATTGAAGCTAGAGGGGTCCCTCTTTAGATTTTCTTGCCGTGAGATCATGCAAGGCCTATCTGTAATTATGCATATGCTACTAAATTCAGTTGCTAACCTGCTGCTTAATTATAAGCAAAGTTTCGTATCTCTGGAGCAGCCACTAAAGATCGTAATGTAACCTCTATTCTTTTAAATACAGTTTTCCATGGAAGGTCGCAGGTTGGTTACTAGTCAGATAATTTAAACTGTTCACAAGTTCATATTCAAGTTGCAGATGATTGATGTCTTTCCTCGCTTCATTACATATATATATATGGCTATTGTTCTGATAGGGTGGCTTCTAACTATTATCAGAAGATATAATATCAACCATGATAAGAATCTAAATCCATGTACCACTCATTTTCCATGAACATAAACTATTACTTAGATTTGACCCCTCTTTTGTCAGCATTAGGCATGTACAGACACGCTATAGGACATGCTTCGTTTCAGTTCCCTCATGTCACTGGAACTCTAAGCAAAAACAATCCGGGAGTATTGGAAATCGATGTAAAAAACAGAAAAGACGCTAATAAAAAGACCAGATTAATAAAACACAAACACACACCTTCAAGGCTGGTGGAGGCATCGTAATAATCATCAGGCAAGTTGTCGGATTTGGAATGCCGGAATTCAAGTCGATGAAGAAGTGAACCAAAAGCAAAGATCTTGGGAAGGCTGATGGGTGGCTTCTTGTGTGCAACACCTTGTTGATGATGATTATTTCTATTATGAGTTCTTTTAGTGCTTGAAGATGAAAGTCGACGACTTTGCTTTGCAGCCAATACGATAAGCCTCTCTCTGAGACATATTGCACAGACCCCTATAACAACCTCTTTAGGGTGGAAACAACAGAAAGAGTTGTCTTCTCTGTGCCTCTCCTGCCTGTCCATATTATGGTGAAGAACAACAATGTGTGAAGAGACTACAGACTTAAAGAACTAAAGAAGGATAGATAGATCATACAAAAGTGAAGTCAGGAGAGAGAGAGAGAGGAATAGTTCTTTGTACAAGACTATGTGTGTGGGCTATATATACATATATATACACACACACGCAACTTAGGAAGTGAAAGTGGAATTTACAAGGACGGCTTTCAGGTAAGTGAAGTCTGGAGAAAACAGGAGGCGGGCAGTGTCTTTCGGTGTCTAAACACACAAGATGATGCTTATACTATACAAATCACGAGCCTTGAGACCAAAACTTACCCTAATTTAACCTGTCAATATGTTAAAACAGTTTTGTCTCTTCCTTTCCAACAAAAAGTGGCAGAAATTTACAGTTCAGGCTTAACAATTTCGTTGGTAAACAAAAGCTAAAGCAAAACGCCGGCCTATCACGGTCACTTGAGGTTGGGTGCTGTGGAATGGGTCTATCGGTCTGGAGTCAAACTTTGCAACTCCCACATCATATCGGAACCATAAAAAAGATTATTCTTTTATTATCTACTGTTTTAATTATTTTCTATGGCTGAAGAACGTGTAATGTAAAGCATGTGAGAGCTACTCAACTGTTCTGTTAGGTGCAATGTTCATAAAAGGGGGCGTTCCATATCACTTCACGGAGTTGTAGAATTATTAGTGGTCATCACAAGAGCTTTCACTATGTTTTCAAAGTGATTGACTTGGACTTTGATAATTAGCTTATGGAAAAATGATCCCAAAGTCCCGGGAGATATTTCCGATTATTTTAACCTTAATAAACAAAAACGATTCGTTTCAACTTATCACAATACTCTATTAACGTATTACATTTAAATAACGTATATATTTATTAACAGTGTTGAGGGATAAAGGAAGATAGAGGGTGGCACATGAAATATCCTAAAAGTCTCTGCAAAAAGTGATTGAAACAAACAAACCAAAGAGCACATGGGAAGAAGGGGGGTTTGTGTCCAGTTTGGCTGGCTTCAAGTACAGGTTCACCTTATTGGATGTGGAATTTGTGGGTCTCCTCCTTGCCAATCCCATTCTCAAATTAGTCTTTTGGCCCCCTCCCCTTTAAGTTAGCCACCATCTTCTTTACCCAACTGCCATTTCCCACGACTTTTAATTCCTTCTGTATTAGCTTGCCTCACTATGTCCATCTAACTCTGGGGTCCATTGATGCTCATGATGGCTTGAAAAAGAAGGAGGTATAACAATTTTAGGAATTTATGCAATTGACTCCTCTTAGAGTCGTTAGACACAAACTCAAAAGTTTGCTGATTCAATATTGTTATGTGTCACAATCTTTGATAAACCAACGCAATCTGCTCCTGTCTACCATCTTTTAATAACGTACACTTAGTCCATTTGTTCAACACTAATGATTCAACATTCAACAAGACTCAGTAAAGTTCGAGAGATCAAGGACTCTTCCAATGTTCTCTTACAAGAGACTTTCATGATTTATTTTTTTTAAAAAAAATCATTATGAGTAAAAAATATTCAAAGTCCAAACCAAGCTCACGAACCAAATTCAATTTGACTAGAACTAAACTCAAGCTCCAACGAATTTTATAAAAGTCTAAATCCAACCTAACGAACAAGCTTGAATTTTTTGAATATGCTCCAAGCCCCAGCTTCAATCGTGCTTGAGATCAAACTCGAACTTATTAAATTTTTTTCCGATAGGGCTCCAGAGATTCGACCCATTGTCATTCCTAATTTTTGGTTTGTGTTCCGCGTGCATATCACAAATTCATCTCATTCATTTCAGTATATGCTTAGTTAAATATCATGCTGTATAGAACAAAGGCTAAATCGCTGCTTATATTGGTTCACAAACAAGCAACCACAAAATATTGGAGTTCAATGACAGGATTTTTGCTGCTAAACCTTCTCCATTGGCTCTACCGCATAAAATGGTACCCAGAATGCAGAAGCTCAAAATCAAATTATAAAGTCAAACGTGTTTCAAGAAAAGACATGATTTAAGGTACTACAGAGAGGAATGGAAATTCCAAACAAAATGCAAGTGAGGAAAAGTAGCATATTACACCATTGAGAAAAGAAAAAGAAGCATTCTTTCAACAGTAATTCTTGGTTATCATCATAACAAAGGTAGGATTTCTGTTTTCCTCGAGACTCATCATTCATATAATTTGGAAAGGTCTTCTGAGAAAGCCTTCCTAATGGCCTCTCTCTTGATTTTAAGAGCAGCAGTAACTAACCCTGATTCAGGAGTCCATGGAGTGGGAAGCAACTTAATCTTTGCAGGAATCTCAAACTTCTCCAGGCGTGCCTGCTTGGCTGCCTGCAGATCAATAAAATAAATAATAAATATTAAAGATGCTTGTCTTTCTCTTGTCCATTCACGTTTTTTGCATGGCAGAGATGTCGGGGTGAAGGATTTCAGAAAACAGTATGCTTTCCTAATGTTCCAAGAAGAGAACATCAAGACTCTTGACAATTTACAAGTAGGTTAATGGAAGGAAAGATAGATGACCAGTAAAAGCAAGCAACCCAGCCTACATATGTTGCTCTACGCATGTATTCGGGTATATCCGTGATCGTCTTTTTGCTCTGTAACATACTGAATTCCTTATTAATTCCATTTTTTTCCTTCTCAAAAAAATAAATAAATAAATAAAAGGCAAGCAACCATTTTAAAGTTGTGGGATAACCAAAGTCATATTCAGGAAGGCATACCTTCACTAGTGATGCTAGCACTTCCTTGATTGTTTCTTGTTTCCCACACAAGTCTGCGAAATCTGAGAAGGTCATTCCTTGATTTGAAGCCCATTCTGCCAAAGCTGGTTGTGCAGCCACAATGAGGGCTACACAGTAACTATGGAATGGGTCCGCATGCAACATTATATTGTCAACATAGGGACTCACAATAAGAGCAGCCTCAACCTGTAAGAGAACCATTAATCCTAAGAAACTCAGATCACAAATATGGAAGTTATAACCCATTTTACCTTTCCTAAGGAGACATATTCCCCATGTTGAAGCTTCACTATATCCTTCTTGCGGTCAATTATCTCAAGACAGCCATCAGCATGAAACTGCCCTATATCCCCTGTGTAGAACCACCTCATCCCCCTCTCGTCAACCTTTCAAAGGGGCAAAACACAAGATGAATGGTAACTTTTTGGTAGCTAGAAATGTTTTGCTACAGCAGGTGGTTCCATAAATTGAAAAAGGACACACTAGATTTTTACCTTGTACACTTCTTTTGTTTTCTCTTCATTCTTGAAATACCTAAGAGTAACATTTGGACCTCCGATAACTATTTCTCCACGAGGCATTGGTGAATCAGTGACTAAATATCCACCTTCAGGCCAATCTATTAACTGAAGCATGTATTTATCATTATACGTCTTCTTGATTTAAGAATGGAAAGAACCTCAGATTGACAAGTTAGAATTGGAAAAGTTTCATATACGGGAGTTAGACAAACGCCAAATCAAAATAGAGCCAAAGGAATCTCTAACGTTTTTACCTTAAGATAGGAGCTCGGAAGTGGATTACCAACTCGACCTACGGATGTATCGTCAAACTCAGAAAAGGTCCCACCAGCACAAGTTTCAGTCAGACCATAGCCTTGACCTATTGGGGCCCTGCACAAAAACCATTGATTGCAACTTTAAGGCAGGAGATGAGGAAGGCACTAAACAAAACAGCAATGTGAATATATCAAATTGAGCTAGTCTTAGCCTTTGAGACTTTATGTGGCAAATTCTTTTAGCTTCAGATCTTCATCATGTTTTTTGTGATACTGTCCTTGACATATGTACAGAAGAAACTAATATTTCAATCAATTCCAATCGAACACATCCAGACTTCCAAGTTAACATTTCTTACTCACAAAAAAGCAGCTAAGTTTTTCTAAATTCGTACTAACCCAAGACAGATGTTGATAAATCTTTGAGTATCACCAGAAAGAGGAGCACCACCGGAAAGCAAAAAGCGAACGCGTCCTCCCAAAACTGCCTTAACCTTTCTAAACACGAGGAAGTCCCAAAGAAGCATTTCTAGGCCCCAAGCTCCAAACCAACTACCATTAAGGGCAGACAAGCGACGGGCATAAGCAAAGTCAAATAGAATCTTGCTTAGTCCACCCTTTGTATCTACCTGAAGCAATTAAAGTATTCATCAGTACCCTTGCTTTCAGACGAAACATGGCAGTTGAAAGTAGGCAAGTGGAGCTTTTTCACTCCAAAATTCTCTAACCTTCTTGCACACCCCATCTCGAACACGATCAAGAATTGCTGGAACAGCTGCCATAACAGTTGGCTTCAATGCAGTGGCATCCCCCTTTGTTCCCTTTTTTATCTTGTTGGATGTATCTGTAAGTGTTAGGGGAGTTCCATATCCTATAGCACTTCCTACTCCGGCAACTATATTCTGTAGATATCAAACATGGGTGTTGGTTACATAAGAATGGATGAGTTAAATAGGAAAAAGAAAACATCAAAGCTACTTATGAATAAAAATTCAAAATAGATGCCCTATACCTCAGCAACTAATTCAAGGATATGAGCCAATGGAAGGTATGCCAAATATACATCGTTGCTCTCAAGACCAGGAACTATTGTCCTGACAGCAGAAACTACAGCCAGGACATTAGCATGTGTCATCATCACACCCTGCTCAAGATGACTATGATCAGAATAATTTCAGGCTAACAAGACGTAGCTAATGGCCCAATTAATTATCAGAAACCTTGCAAAATAGAAGATATCAGGTGGACAGATCAATATATCATAGACAGCTTAAAACCCATAATCAGAAAGACTATACCATGCATAATATGAATCCAAAGAACCTTTAAAACAAGAACAATGCCCAAGATGGGCTCCATCCATCAGTTCGTCCCCTTCTTTCACAAAAGAATAACTGCCAATTTAATGAGGAACTTTGCATTCCAGATGGAATACAATGTTAGGTATGTAGGCATGATTAGGGAATGATCCAGGAAAGAGACCCGTTAAATTTCCTGGATCATATCTAAGAATCAACAACATTTTACTCAAAAACAGTGAGAGGGAGAGAGAGTGGGAGAGGGAGAGGAGAAAGAGAACTCCACGAAAGATGAGCCACAAGAAAGCCAGGATAGATACATTATGTCATCCACCATGCGTTTTGGGGACTGAATCATTTAGATGTCACATGAGTATCCAATATAAGTCAAGAATCGCAAGCAACGATGACAAAAGACTCAGTACCTAATTAAGGAAAGTCAAGACTATGGTAAAGTAGAAGACTGCAACACATTATACATGATTCAAACCTTAGGCATCCCAGTGCTCCCACTTGTATACATTACGACTGCAACATCAGCAGATAGAGGCAAATCAGGATCAACAGGATTTTCTCGGCCAAGTTTTTCCACATTAGCAAGTGTTAAGATTTGCAAGCCACCACTCTGCTCCACTGGTGATGCATTAGATGGAATTTCATTATCCATGCATATGATACGTTTAACAGTGTTAAGTTGTCCACTTATGTCCACAAGTTTTTTCAGTTCTTTGTTCCCACAAATCACAGTTGTAACTTCTGTCTGAAGAGTAACAGAAACAATTAGCAATGAATCATTGTACAGATGTCAAATAAAATTCCTAGTCAATAAATAAAAAATTGAAGCAATACGCAATGTTAAAAAGTTGGTAAAGAAAAGAAAGTAGCCTCAACTGACATCCCTAACCCTAAAGGATGCAATACAAGTAAGCTATTAAATTTGTTTGTTGGATCAGCTTCCCAGGTGGTTATTACAAAGCATTGCTAATAGAAGAGATCTCTATAACTAAAAACAAAAACATAAGGATCCAAAAATGATTGCACTTTGTCAATGAGGATATTCCTGTGTGAATTGAAGAGTAACTGTTTGCCAAAATACAAAGTAATACATCAACAGGAACCCAATCAGTGGTTAGGGAAATTAAATTCTCAAGTTTCATGTCAAAAAATAGTATCCAAAACCACCACATAGTTGTCCAAGACTCGGTAATATCATTTCCTTAAAGATCATAATCATGCCTTGTTTAGCCTCTAAAACCAGGTTCATAGAGAATAAAAATAAGCAACTACCGAACTACTCTGTGCTTGAACTTCAGAAATAAGTAAGACGATTTTGAATGTCAATAATAATATGTGCTTCACTAACATGTCACAAAATTTGGATAAAGGCCTTCGATAATTTCAGAGCAAAGAACATCAATATCTTATCAGCCATCACTCGATAAGTTGGCTTTCACTTGCTCAAGTATCAGACTGGGAGTTCCACAGTAAAGCATGGGAACATTTTTATAGGTTCCCTGCATTAATTTCACTAATCTCGCTAGGGGATACTGTCAAAAGGGATATGCAAAATTTGATACCTCTGGTCTCTTATTTCAATTCAAAAGTCCACAAATATTCTAAATTCCATCTGGCTTCAAAATGCACTCAACAATCATTGACACGAACACATACAGAAAGAGAGAAAGAGAGAGAGGACCTCATTCAATGAGTGGCATAGTGCAGCGTCCCCCAAAGAGGCATATATAGTAACCACGCTGACATTGCGTCTAAAGCAACCCTGGGATGAAAAATCCATCAATTAATTAGATAGGGCTTGTGAAAAAAAGTTGCATTTACTGAAACTAGCAGACGATTTTTCTCGTTGCTTTGATGCTACATTACATAAACCGCTGCATATGAATGAGCACGTTTCATATGACATGTATTTCTTCTATACAAGTTGACAAGGAGTCCGCAACAAGAAACATCATAATAGGGGATTAATATAAACACACACAAAAAAGCACATACCCACCTGCAAGGCAATAAACCATTCTGCTCTAGTATCAGCAAATATGGCCACACGCTCTTCCTTTGCATGTCCAACCCGAGCCAGGCCAGAAGCAAAGTTGCATACTGTCTCAAACACAGTCTCATACGTCAACCACTCATACTCTCCGAGATGAAGCTTCTCAAAAGACCTGCCATCTTCACTCACTTCAGTCTCCCTTGTGATCAATTTCCGAGTTCCAAGCAAGTACTTATCTCCATGCTTCTTGCATGCATGTTCAAAAAGTTCAGCAAGAGTAGATACACCTTCCCAAGCTGTTTCCAAGGGGACTTCAAACTTAGTGTTTCTGATTGCATACCCTGGTTCTCCACCAACATCAACAGGTACGCCACGTTTTTTCACATTCTTGCTTCTCCGAAATATAAGAGTAACTACGAGAGGAACAAGGGCACCAATTATATAAGCACTCATCTTTGAGGACAACGCTCTACCAAGTTAGTCCTGAGAACAGATTCCCACATTTAGCACATCACACGCAGTAAGCTAGCGTCAAATTATGTGCTATTGCTAAGAAACTGGAAAAAAAAAAGAAACACAGAATCAAAAGCCTCAAATAAGCCAAAAGAAAAAGATCAAGTTATTACACAAATAAAATTTCATTTTATCATACAATACTCAAGATTTTAACTTATATGTTACAAATTGCTATCATCTTCTACATCCAACGAAGAAAAAAAAATTTCCCGAAGGACCATGATACAGAAACTGACCAACCTACTCCATATCTTAAGCAACCAAAGATTTGATTTTTCCTTAATAATAAAATTCCAAAATCCAATCTTTGGTTCAAGCATGAAAATTTCCAGAACCCACTAAAGTACCCACTTCAAGCCAAGATATTACAGGACCCTCAAAAGCTTTCTTCACTCTGGATGACTACCGAAGTCACCCCAGAAAAGAGAGAGAGAGAGAGAGTCAAACCCGCAATCCAATCTTGGAAAGAAAGTTTTTAATTTGCAAATATGCAAAGACATTTTCTAAATGCTAGAAAAATGATTTCACCTTTTGAAATTGCAAGACTGAGAAACCGAAATCAGTTACACCACATTTGTAGAGAGAATGGAAACCTTTGTTTATAAAGAACAGAGGGACATATGACGGACGGAAGAATCGAGACTGGAAGGGTGATGAAGTTGAAGTTAACTGTTAGCTAATTAGTGTTAAAAAATGTTTATGATTTCTTTCCATTTTTGTTGTTTATAATTCAATAACACAATTGGCCGATGGCTTGCCGTTCACGTGGCGTGTTTTTGGTTGTCGAGGGGTCTCAGCCGTTGGTATCGAGCGATGGATAGTGATGGTGTGGTGGATACGGCCCAGATGGCATTGGATTTGGTTCTCATGATTCAATGGCTGAGATCTGACTTGCGTTAAGCTTACAAGCTGATATCCAGGGACCAAAAGCATGGGTCTCACTCCCAAGGTACAGCTGGATTACTGGATTTTATCTGCTGCAAAATTTGTGATGCTTGATTTTCGGCCTGTGGAGCAAATCCCTTGCTTGAGTCTCCTTGCTTTTATAAACTCAAGCAATCCTAATCCCTTGCTTGAGTCTCCTTTCTTTTACAAACTCAAGCAGTCCTGTATCATGATCCATCCAAAAAGTTCTTTTATAACAATCTATCTCCCTTGTTCTCTTAGCCCTTTACCCATATTGGACTTCACTCCAAACGCCAAGGAATTGATGTATTTCTTTATTATTTGGGTAACATTCATGACATGTTCTGCTTTTCTGTCATTAACTAATTGGTTAATTAACATTTTGGGCTTCAAAAGCACTTGTTATCTTGCAGCCCAACACTAACAAATTAGCAGTTCAACAAAATTCAACTTTATCACCTCGAGGGCAACAGCTTTTTGGTCAATGAACATAAATCTCAAAGTCAATCCTTGGATACAACATTCGTCACAACTGAACATATCCAACTTTGTGGGATCAGTCAAACTCTCTATCCTAAACATGAAGAAATTAGGAAAGCATTATAATCGTCCAAGTTCCAGTTCATATGCAGACCACACATCATCGTACATAAACCAACATCAGCGCCTTCTCCACTTGCATCATTCCTCTACCTGTATTTCTGTACATTTTCCCCTCAATCACCATAGTTCCAGCTAATGGATTGAACTGTAACCATACACATATGACTATGTATATCTAATGTGGGGAAAAAAAAACTCCTATCAAAGCTTGGAAGGGATAAGTATTGGATGAAAATTGTGATACAGTATGGTTAAGATGGCTTAGTTTGCTCGTGATCCTCTGTCATTGCATCTTGAGGATTTCTTGCTGCCCCTGAAAACATCTCCATTACTGAATTCAATGTCCCGCTCAGTTCCTCAGGCAAAATTTCTCCAAGATTAAGATTGATGTTGCCACCTGTTCTTGCATCAGGTCTATCAGATCCATCAACGTTCCCATCTTCCCCTTCCCTATTCTGAGCGTGCTGACCCACATTCACATTTGCCATCACTTTCCCTAACATGTTTGCAAACTCAGTTGGAACAGCATTTATGTCAAAGGGCAGGGTTGAAAACGGAGGGATACCATGGCCCCCTGATACTCCACTCGACTGGTTTTGATTACCATAGCCGGATGGACCTGTTCTCTAAATAGTTTTAAGATAAAAGTAAGTTACCAGTTCACAAGAAAATTTACTGCAACGAGAAAACAAAATCAACACAAGTAAATCCCAACTTAAATATTGAACAAATCAATCAACTGACATAAGATAATACTTTCAGTCATTAGGAGATACGTTCTACAGGTTTCAATAAGTAGATGGATGGTATATAGTACCTCATCCGATTCAGTCCACTGACTCTGCTCTTTCAGTTTTTGCTCTGCTACCTGATTTAGCGGGACAGTGAGCAATATTAGTAGCCAAATAAGGGGTGCAGATGAGAGAACAGAAAAGACACAGAAGCGACAAACCTGAATATTTTCTTTGATTGATTCATTATTGGGATCCAATTGCAATGCTGAAAAGGAAAATGGTAAAATTAAATTTTAAGAATTTCTCCACAATTTCGCACAAAAGATACATCTCAGAACTGTAGCATTTGCATCAGATTAGGCACTCTTGTGCTGGAATAACCAATGACATTTTCAGGGTCCACAACAACAGTATTCTGAATAATAAAAAATGGCCCAACTCACCACAAATCCACCTAAGAAATGCACGTAACATATGCTTACATAAAAAATTTTGTCCATACAACCACCCAAAACACCACAATAATGACTATGGACTGTTTTTTCACAGTACAAGATGAAAATAGAAATTTGGCTGGATATAAAGGGTTCTTTGAAATGTAATAATTATAGCAAATCCTTTCAACTCTAGTACGTACCCGTTGAACCTCAATAGGTACAAAAGAGCAATGATGGCACCAAAAATATGACCAATAGGTAGGAAAACTGAAATGCATGCTTAAAAAACCAGATAATACAGTGGTAACCTAGAATTTTAATCACTCACAAAACTGATATCAATACCCAATCTATTTTTTTTTTCCATCAACAGTGCATGGAGTTATCCTAGCCTTTCCTCTCTATTTGTCAGGCGTAAATTCATTGATTAAAGCAAAGTAATAGTTTTAATATTAAATGGAATATACATGCACAACAAACCATATAAATGTTAGCATATCATCAGCAAGTAATCAAGACAAACATATCATCAGCAAGTAATCAAGACAAAGCCCACTAGATTTACGCAATACATAAGGGCAACAAAAGCAGCAAAATTGGAAGATGCATAAATGCTGCATGCACATGAAGATATTTGTTTATGAAGCTGATAGTGAAAGTTCATTATGTGTCTGCTGCAGGCAACTACAAGATATTTGTTTCACCAACCTTTCTTAAATCCCTTATGGATAGCATCACTGTAATTCCCTTGTGCATAATAAGCTAATCCAAGACGACTGTATGCCTTACTGTATTTTGGGTCAATTTCAATTGATTTAAAGCAATCTTTGATTGCTTCATTATATTTGTGAATATGAGTGTAAGCAGCTGCCCTGAAATGCACAAAATCAAGTAATCAAGCATTTTTTTTTAATAATTTCAATACCAATACCTGTTGCCGATTTTGTCCCACAAAGAAAAGATCTAAAGGGAAGTTTAACAAAAGACCAACATTTCAGCTTTTCAACATTAAGTGGCTACCATAGAACTACTAAACTCCACAAAAAGACACGGAATGAAGACTTCAATTTGGCGAATGCAGTGCAGGCTGGATGTGGCAAAGAAGATCCTGATAATGGTCAACTGAGGCTAAAATCAGACTCGATTGGAATTGATTCATTTAGATTCCACAGATGCAGCTGATTCGGTCTGGTCATACAATAATCAATAGTAATAATCTTTGTCTTGGTCCAAAATTGCATTTTCTTTTTTGGAAAACATCAGTTTTGCATAATATCAAAGGTAGATGATGAACTTTCCCAGATTATCAAAAATTATTCTCTTTATTCATGTGTGCATGGACTGCTTTAAGAATATGATAATAGTGAAACAAATAGCCTGATAATATCCATAATGGCATTCCATACATAATTCTTTCATTTCACAAGATATTACGGCCCTCCTAATTTGAAGTACATATGGGATGCAACAAGCAGTTCACCTGTTAGAGAAGTAGACAGCATTGTGTTCACGAAGTGAAATGGCAAAAGAATATAGCTCAATAGCATGAGAATAGCACTTTGACTGCAAGGCCTTGTTACCTAAAAGCAAGACAATAAATAAACTTGCAAGCAGTTTGTAATATATCAAAACACCATAAAGCACAAAATTTCTCCAGTTGCCTCCTCATTCTTCATACCTAGCGACTTCAATGCCTCTGCTAGACTATTCTGGTCATATGACTGGCATCCAGTTGTTTCCATCTCCTGATATAACCAAATAATATTTGTTCACTAAAACAACATTTTACAAGACTGATAAAACAAATCCAAAATGATAAAGCCTAACCAAATGAAACACAATGAATAAAAATTCAATGCACGGAACAAAAATAATAGTAGAAAACATGTGAGAGTTAGATATCAAAGTAGTAGATCCTTTTCATGTTTATTTATTTATGTGCATATTATTTTTCTTAAGTTTTTTAATGCGCTTAGTAAAAATGTTGGAATGGAGAAGGAAATAAAGTGCTTTATAGCAACCAAATTACTTTTAAAGCCTCATGAAATAAACGAGTTGCTACATCCAATTGGTTTGGGTCATCATTTCCATCAGAAGTTGTTTTGAAAAAATGTATTTTCTCAAGCGCAGCAACGAACTGACCAAAGAGTTCATCCACAGAAGTCCCTGTCATCAAAATTCTGAAATCAATTCAAGCAATATTGCCTAAAACTTAATGGACAGCAAAACCATGGAATTATATTAAACATAATTTAATCACCATATAATTTAGGACCATCTCCATATTAACTCCTGATAGAATAAGTTATGAAGCTTAAGCTTTTGGATTATTCTTCACACTTACGAGCTGACAATTAAACAATTAAACGAAATAAAAGTGTGAAACACATAGATGTAATTTCTGAAGAAATGCCACGAGTCCATGAGTTTATTCTTACTGTATGATTTGACTAGGGACATTCAACGTTACAAAGAACAGGCAAGAACCAACATATAGCAATCTGCAAAAACAGCAAGAGAAGGTTAAGAGTATTTTACCCATTCCAACAGGTTCCCTAGTCGAATCCTCACCCTGATACAGTTAACGTAAACTGTAAAAAGAATTATCCCCAGCATTTGCTTCAAGAGAAAAGAACAAGAAACGAATAGTGAAACCTGAGTCTTAGATGACTCTGAATGATTAACATCAGCAACAATCTTGGCACCATCAAAACTAATCTTGTGCTGATAATTGGCTTCCAACGCGCGAAATATTGTCGCCAACAAACCGGGTTCAACAGAGTCATCAGGAGAGGGCGGTAAGTTAAGCCTAAAGGCCTCAGTCAAGCATTCCTTAGCAACCTCTAAGCCTTCACTCAAAAGCTCAGAAGCCAAAAATCAAGTTGGGTCCACTTTCACTTGTAAACATTTTCAATCACAACAATACACTCAATCAATTTTATTTATAACATTTCAGTGAATACATTACAATCAATAGAATTTCCATAGCCCGTTTGGGGCCCACTATATCTACAACACCATTTTTCAGAAATTGCGGAATACATAAATGGATAACAGTAGGATGACACTAATGCAGACGTGGACTGATCCCGATCTCTATTCTTCATTTGAACGCTGTAGACATACTCCCGTTAGCCAAACGGGATATTCTTCTGAATCCTGAAACATATTTGCAAATTTTGGATTTTCACGGATTTTCTTGAATACCCCTAACTGTAACCTAAAAGCTTAAGTGAATATAAGATACTGATAAATGGAAGTAAATGGACATTAATCAAAACATAAAGTCATTCTACATTCACGCCACGGCTACCCAAACAATCTTCAGATTCGAATAGTCGTAAGCTAATTAATACGATTTTTCAATTACTACATATGATCCATTGTCAAAGCCAACGTTACGCCAGAATTTCAGTTTCAACGCGAAATTGGTCTTTCATTCTGTTGATGTTTTCATAATTATTGTCCTGGAGACTATAGGAAAAGTCAAAAGCGCTTTATTAGCTAACGTTATATTCACAAAGCCTCAAATTTAGGTTACATGTGAGAGGAAGTGGGTTAGACCTCTTATTGTGGCTTGGATAACGCTTCAATTCAATATTAATATCCAAATGCATGTTCTGTGTCTCAAGTCCACAATTCTTTGCGAGGTCGCACTTGCCCGTTCTTGGACATTTAGGTGCCAAATCAACAATTCTTTGTGGAGTTTTGACTGCTTCCTTAGCTGGAATTTTCTTTCTTTTCTTTAAGCTTGCTCGTGCCAATTTGCCCCTTTTTTTTTTTCTCTGGCTTCTCAACTTATCCCTAAATATCCTTGACTTTGCCCGGAATTGAAATGTGAACGTCCAACAAATTCGTTTGAGACACAAATATAAGCTTTCATTTTAGTTATTACATTTTTCTTCATTTTTGAATTTAAGACATCTAAGGCCTATTGGAACTTTTTTTTTTGTGGTCTTAGACCAGGGTATCCACCAGCGAATCCAGTGACTAATCCCTTCGCTGGTTTGTAGGCACCTCACAGGGTGAGATAGCTGGCCCAATAATTTAAGGCTGCTCCATACTCAAAGTCAAAGATCGAACCCGTGATTTTTGGTTAAGGATGGATGAGTCCTTGCCATTCAACCACACCCCTTAAATTTGAGAACTTTTTTTTTATTTTATACCAATCTTGCACGTCTGCCTTAGTTATTAAGGTATACTTGTGATCGAAACAATTAAATGGAATAAAATTGTACAAATTAAATAAAAAATCTATTATTTAAAAAATTAAATTTTAATTCAAATAATAAAATGCCCTTTTTATAAATTAAATACTAGCATTGACCTAATTATCCCTTCTTCTTTTTTTTAAGATTGTAACGTGGAGAAAAGAAACTGGATTGCCTAACTCCATTATTAACCATTAAGTGGGCAGATCTTCCAAGTATTCTAAAACCATGAGCGATTGGAAAAATAAAAATGGATAAAAAGATGGAAATAATAATTTGCAAATTATAAGTGATTCTTAATGTTGCATGGAAATTTTTGACTTTTTGTAAGACTTATTGTACGG
>JAOSBP010000002.1:6419494-6440370 GCA_027563825.1 Erythroxylum mucronatum | reverse complement strand
TCAGGTTCTTCTCTAAAATAGAAATGCATGAAATATTTTTGGCTTTATATCTTGCATTGCCAAGTTCATTACCTCTATATTGTTATATATCTTTTGGGCGTCTGTTTCAGAGAACCAGTAAGATTTGAAAAATCTGTATACTCCTATTTTTCTTTCATACTGATATGCAGAGATCTTGTTACAGGCTGTAGATGCTGTACAAGATGACACTAATGCACAATGTGAAATCAAATACCCAATTAAGGTTAGTAGTTCCTTACAAAATATTCACTGGCCTTCTAAAAGAGGCTCTTGGGATCATTGTTGCTTATATCTACATACCTACAGTTTGCTCGCTACCTAAATATCAGTTTTTGTGGTTAAGCCTCTCTCCCACCAAGTTCAACTTTGCGAATTGTTTGTATTATATACAACATATTTGCTTTCTGTTGTTGATCATTGCAATTATTCAATCGTCTAGAGCATAAACATTTTGAAAGCTCATGGAAAGAGTGCAAGAGGTAGCTACCTGTTGAATGGTTATGCGCTAAATGCTGGACGTGCTGCTTAAAGAATGCGTATGAGAGTTGCACCTGCAAGAATTGCTTGTCTTGACTTCAATCTTCAAAAGACGAAGATGCAATTGGGTGTACAAATCTTGGTGACAGATCCGAGGGAAATTGAAAAAATTCGTCAAAGGTTTTGGATCATAAACTTCAAATTCTTGAAGATTATATCTGTAAGTTTGATAGTTTCAAGACTTAATTTTATTCTCTATTGCTTGTTTTTATTTGTATAGTATATGTTACTGATTTATAATTCTAGAAATTCAATTTTTATAGAGCGTGATTTGACATGGCTTTAGACTATTTTTATTACCTAAATATAATATTGTGTCTAAATGTGAAAAGTTTGTTCTTTTCATCGTTTTTGTTAATTTTAGTAGTTATGATGTTTAAGTTTTTATAGGGAAGCAGATATGACGAAGGAACGAATTGAGAAAGTCTTAAAAGATGGGGCTAATGTTGTTCTCACCACAAAAGGAATTGACGATATGACACTTAAAGTAAGTCTCCTGTTTAATCTTTCAACTATTTATGGTTGTATTATACTTTTACCAGTATTATGATCTTTAACTCCATAATAATTTTGTTTTATAATAAGGGTCATATGATTATAAAGTACTCTTCCCAAAAATTGTGCCTTAATATGTGGAAATGGATTGGCTCTGATTAATCCGTGGAGCTGTTGTCAATTATGTACTTGTTCTTCTCTTCCAATTTATTGTGCATTTACATTGTTGAAGCTGCTGGGTTTGTGATCTTGTATTGATGCTATACTATGTTTGCCAATGCATTGGATTATTTCTAGCCAGTTCCAACATAATATGGTTATCACAAACATTGCATTTTCAACTTGCTCCAGGTTGAAGAGAGAGAGCCAGCAGAGGCATCAGTAGATGAAGCTGATCAGGCATGTAATTTCCCTTGTAAAAATACTTGTGATTCCTTGTTCATTTATGTTTTCTAACTTAAGCTCTTATGCAGGCTGATAAAGAGATAGCAATAAAAGCATCCTCACCAAGACTAGCTGATTTCCCGAATGTCAGTTGTGAGCAATGGTATTGCAGAGCCTGGGGAAAATGATTCCTTGGTGGAGTTAGATGAGTTGAAGAAGAATGAGGACATTGAGAAGCAAGACACTGAAAAGCAAGAGGATACTAAGAAGCAATAGGACAGTGACAAACAAGAGGGCAGTAATTGTACTGATAAATCAGGTGTTGAAACAAAAACCAATTCAAGACTTGATAATTTGGCTTCTAGGAAGATTAGTGATCTGTATAAAAAGTTTTTAGATTTGATAGTTTTAGTTACTCTTCCAATGTTTCAAGGAACTTTGTGAGTGGAAGTATCTTTTGTTGTATTCAATGAAAAATAACAATTACACTAAAAGATTAAAAAAAAATTGTATTTTAAAAAATAATTGTTAAATTAAAATAATTTTCAAAAAATGGAAAAAATAATGGAATGTTAAAAATTAATGATATACTAAAAAATTGAAGAATTATTAAATAAATAAAATTCATAAGTAATATTGAATAGTTATTAAACAAATAAGATTAAAAAATAATTATTAAAATTAAAAAATATTAAATTAATTTGATTTTAAAAAATGAAAAAATAATAATAAAAACGTCGCAGAAGATATTTCGTGACGTTTTTAAAAATATCACTGAAGAACTTTCGTGACGTTTCTAAAATAACGTCGCAGATTCCTTCACATTCTGTGACGTTTTAAAAACGTCGCAGAATGTTAGAGATTTTGTGGCGTTTTTTAAAACGTCGCAGATTGTCCAACCTTTTAGTGACATTTTTCAAAACGTCGTAAAATGTCAGCATTTTTTGCGACGTTTTTCATAAAATGTCGCGGAAATCTTTTACTTGCACCACATTCTGCGACATTTTTGTGACGTTTTTTAAAACGTCGTAAAATACATTCTGCGACGTTTTTTGACATTCTGTGACGTTTTAAAAACGTCGCAGAATGCCTTATTTTCTTGTAGTGTTAGTTAAATAATAACTTAAAATCAAAAGGCATATAGATAATCTTATAGAATCCTACAAAATATTGAAGTCTATTGTCATGTTGGTAATTAAATGTGTAGTGGGACTCTTATTTTTATTGGGTTAAGGATTTGTGTATATCTTGAATCTAGGGTTGTAACATGACGTGGGATAGAGTTTATGTGAATTAGTTGTTTGGTGGAACAAGAGCTGCTTTTGTGTGCATTAATTGAAGATTTAAAGAATGCAATCGTGAGTTAACACAAAAAAGAAGCTCACGTTTGTTTTGGGATTTCTACTCTTCATATGTCCACCGTGGGTCTTGCAATTATTAAATGATTGGGCATTAAAGTGAAGGTCGAGTGTGTGAGAGAAGTCAACGTTATAGTAGTATGCATTAAAAAGAAAGTGGAGTGGGCGTTGAAACAGGTGCTTATGTGGCTTTTGGTGTCTTGCAATTAAATGGGGTGTGTGCAGCAATGTGGTGAAGGTGGAGTGATTTGCAGCTACAGTAAAGAAGCTTGCGACGCATGATAATTTATACAACTGAATAACGTGTCTTGTGTGTGAGCCAAGGTGAACTGTGTCAGCTTATTATTGTTGCGATGACTTTAGATTTATTTCAGTGGAGCTGAACCGATTGGGAAGTTGTCTTCTTTTCTATCTCAAGTATTATCGTTTTTGTTTCTAGTTATTTTAATCACTTGAGTTGTTCGATTAATTGTCTTTATTAGTAAATAGTGTGTCAAAAATCCGCTGTTGAGGTTAGTACGAGATGGTCGTACTATTGGGTTGATTGAAAAAATCCTCCGTTGAGGTTAGTACGAGGCGGTCGTATTATTAGGTGTGAAATTCTTTCACGGGAAGTGAGGTTGAGAGATAGTGTTAAGGGTTGAGTGGTGTCAGCTCAGTAAAACCTTGGATAAAACTATTGTACTTCGACGAAAGTGATTAAGCTAGGTGAGGACCCCGCAGACGTAAGCAAGGTGTGCCGAACTGCGTTACCAAATTTCTGGTTTTTTTATTATTTCGGTTTTGTTTGTTTTTATTTTGTTGGTGCCAAAGAAGTTTGCAGAAAGATTGTGAAACAATTAACCCCCTTCGGTTATTCAATTGTTATCAGAGAAAGGTCACCGATTCAGAACTTCATAGCAAGTTGGTGCAGATCCTTGTTTCGGGAACATGGCTACAAGAGAGGCACTACAGGTGAAAACTGGAAAAAGTGTAAATGATGTGGAAGATGAATCAGATGAAAACGAAAACTTAGTACTACTCACACGAAATTTTGGTAAATGGATGAAAAAATGAAGAAGGACAAATCCGATTTTAGACAATATGGTAGAAGTTCATCGAGTAATAATTCAAGACAATAAGTCAAGAAACAAAAGGATGAACGAAAGGCAAGTCATGAATGTCAAGGTTTCAGACATATTCAATCCGAATGTGTCAATACCGTGAAGAAGAAAAAAGGAAAGTCCTTCACAAGCACTGAGAGTAAATATGGTAGCGAAGAAGAAATAGCTAATGGTGCTGCGTTGGTTGCCTTACATAGCAAAAATCCAGTTACTTGCTTAACAGTAACTGAGAAGGAAGTAACTGAAGGTCAAAAAGAGGGAAAATCGGAAAATTTTGAAAACAATCCAGCACAAGATCCAATATCAGATTATGACAGCAATGGAAGTGGCCCAGATGATAAAAAAAGGGAATATTTACGAGGATTACAAAGCTATATATGAAAAATGGGTGAAAACGTGTAGAAAGAATGAAATATTGGAGGAAGAGAATCTTTCCATGAAGAACACCATACAAGAGTTAGAAAAGAAGCTGATGTTGACGTCGGATGAGCTTAGTGAAGCTAGAATGAAATTGTTAAGTACTGAAAGGGGATTGAGGATGTTGAATGGAGGCAAGGAAAAACTAGATAAGTTGATAGAAACTGGTAAGGTTAAAGGGAATTTCGAGGGCATAGGCTATAAAGGCGAGTGTTCGAAAGTGAATGAAGAAAAGTTTGAAATGTCCATATCAGCCCAAAAGGTAGAAGCATCGAAAAAGAGTAGAAGATTTATACCCACATGTCATTTTTGTGGAGTTATCAGGCACATAAGGCCAAGATGCTATAAGATGTTACAAATTATGTTTCAAAGAGGTCAAAACCGAAAATCTAGACACTCTCTATTAAATTTCCAGCGGCATCCCATGGTATCGAAGCAAACTTGGATTAGAACGGGTCAAGTACAAGCACAAAAACGTAGTGAAGGAAAAATAAGAAAATGCCCAGATTTGCAGTTAGTTACTATTGAGGAAGTAACTGCAGGAACTTAAAAACTTTCAATTACTTCGGATGATGAACCAACCAAAACAATAGAAGCTAATTTGAACCGAGATTCTTCATCTCGAATCTGAAGGAATCATTCAATAAAAAAATGTCATTGGAGATGTCAGCGAAAGAAGAAAAATAAGAGAAAGAAAAAAGGGTTGATTATCGAGAACTTGCAGGCTACTTATGTTACACATCTTCATTCGAGCCAAAGAGTAAGCCCAGGTTTGAATTTCTTCGAGGGGCACAGGGACAGTATAATTTACATTTTTGAAGTATTTTTTTATGTTGTTAAAAAACAAAACAAAACAAAAGACAAAACCAAAAAAAAGAAAGAAAGATTATTTTTTTGTACTTTAGTTTTATGTTTCTATTGATGTCTCATCTTTTAGTAGTTTACTTAGTGACTTCTATTTAGCTCTACCGAAAACTCTTCAGCTCTCTCATCGGTATGGATCTCTCTCTTTCGGGCATATCTCTCAGTGTTTTGATTGGTGGTAATTTGTCTTCTTGGTGTGCTTATAATTCTTTCGCTGGTATGATTATGCATTTTGATACTGTTTTGTCCCAAGGGGGAGACATCATATTGTTTATGGTGAATGTTAAATTCAAGGGGAGATTTTAAGGTATATGTTTGACTATTCGTCTTGTTTTTTAGCATCTTTTTGTCCCAAGGGAGAGAAATTTGGATGATTATTCATTATTGCTCTTTGGAACTTGATGTTGGTTTAAGGGGGAGTTTCTTATTTGTGACAAAAATGTCAAAAAGGGGGAGATTGTCAAGATATTTATATATCTTATTATTTAATTTTGACATTTTTGATTACTAGATCTTCAAGATATTCCAAATCTTAAAATTCAAATTAAGATGAGGTGTAGTTATTTGATATTTTTTATTTGAATTGAATTTGTGGATAATAGTTTATACGTGAAAGAAGTCTATCTTAAATAGAAGTATAAGTGCATCAGGTTGTTGTTGGATAATGTGAAGAGTGGAAAAGAAGTCTAGTTTGGTTGTATGATTTTTGGGGATATAAGATAAAGGAAGTTGTCTTGCAATTACATGGAGCAGCGGTGTGCATTAATTCTTTATTGGGAAATACACTGCATGTGTCTAACATTTTCCTTGCTCTTTGGGTGTTTGCTCCATCTTGTGGCTCACGTTATTGATATCTATTGATGTGAGTGTGTGTCATAGAAGTGAAGTGTGTGGGGACAAGCTACGGTGAAGTGATTGAGCTAGTGTGCAGTGGGTGTTAATTATACATGGGATAAAACACAGCTGATGTGGTGCACATGTTTTGGGTCTAAAAACACCGTGGGTTAACTTTTGTTTTCCAAGAGTTGTTCTTTTTTTGGTTTGTGCATTAAATATAAATGGATCTCTTTTGATTTGGGAGTTACATCTTCCATTGGCTGTAGAAGTGAATCTTGCATGAGTGGGAAATAGTGGAGTGGGTGTTATGTCTTGATATATATATACACCGTGGGTTTCGTAAAAGGCTGGGAAGTAAGTTAAAGGTTTTTTGTATTGAATAAAACCTTGGAGCAGTAGGTGGAGTTGCGTGAGTCACCTTGGACAACTCTTGTGCGCTACTTCCATTGTTGTTCTTGTTATTGTCGGTGTCCATTGGAGTTGCGGTGGCTACAGTAACTGACTTACGGCTTAGCTTCTTTGGTGCTTGTGCGGCATTGGTGTGGATAATTCGCAATGCAATGAACAAGATTCTATGGTCTACTTTGCAGCAACGAGAAAATCGGACAGCCTTGGCCTTTAATGCTTATAACGCTTCAGCAGATAAACGTTTATATTTTGTGGTGACAATTTTTTGATCTATCACGGAGGAGCTGAATCGATTAGGAAGTTGTCTTCTTTTCTATCTTAAGTATTATCGTTTTTTTTCTAGTTATTTTGATCACTTGAGTTGTTCAATTAATTGTCTTTATTAGTAATCAGTGTGTCAAAAATTCGTTGTTGAGGTTAGTACGAGGTGGTCATATTATTGGGTTGATTAAGAAAATCCTCCGTTGAGGTTAGTAAGAATTGGTCGTACTATTGGGTGTGAAATTCTTTCACGGGAAGTGAGGTTGAGAGATAATGTCAAGGGTTAAGTGGTGTCGGCTCAGTAAAACCTTGGTTAAAACTATTGTATTTCGGTGAAAGTGATTAAGCTAGGTGAGGGCCCCGCAGACCTAAGCAAGGTGTATCGAACTGCGTTACCAAATTTTTGGTATTTTTTATTATTTTGGTTTTGTTTGTTTTTATTTTGTTGGTGCTAAAGAAGTTTGCGAAAAATTTGTGAAACAATTAACCCCCTTCGGTTATTCATAGATAATTTATAGTTGTACAGTATTCACATTGAGAAGTGCGGAATCATCCCTCCCCTTTTGCACAAGTTCTCTCGCTTACTTTTTTTTAAAGGGAGAAAAACCAATTACACAACAAGTCTCGGGAAACACGTTCCCGACATATCTTTTAAAAGGAGTACATGGCACCCAACGGGTGGACGGTCAAAAAAAGTGGGTCCTATCGCAAAATTCTCAGCGTAACTCGCTAACCAATCCGCACAGCTGTTACTCTCATGGTAGATGTGGCTGTGGACCACTGTCTAATTGCGCGTAAACAGTTCATGAATCCCTTGAACAAGGGTTGGACAGTGGACCAGCGGGTCGAGGAAGAGATGAGCTGTAAGGCCACTGTCGAATCTGCCTCTAACTCAATCCGGCGAAATTCGAGATTCCAGGCAAGCGTGAGCCCTGTATACATCTCCCAGAGTTCCGCTGCTACCGAAAAGCACTGGTCAATATTGTGAATGAAATGTCAAGTCAGTCGCCTGAACTGTCCCGGAGGAGTCCGCCTGCTGCTGCCGAGAAGGAAGAGCATTTATACGCTCCGTCTATGTTCAACTTGACCCACCCTAGAGGAGGTTGACACCAGCCAATGAGTCGCTCGTGGCATGGGTGGTGTCTGGGAACCGTGTTACGTTGCCAATCAGTTGACTTGTGGACCTGATATGCAAAAGACAAAATAAGATTAGTCGGAGAAGCAGGCCAACTAAAATGAGCATCAAACAGGGACCCATTACGCCAAGCCCATAAGAACCAACAAGTCGTGCCAAAAACAATCGACCACTCCCGACCGAACACTCGTCTGTGGGATTGTAGATTAGAAACAAGCCATTGATGGATTGGCAGAGTGAAGAACTCCAGAGTAATAATGTGCGGAGGAAAGGAGCTCCACACTTGGCAGGCTTTGGCGTAGTCTCGCACCGCATACTGCGAGGATTCATTAATACCGCAGTGGGAACAAGATCCATCTGTAGTGAGGTGACGACGCACCCTATATTGATTGGTGAGAAGTCGGTCCTATGCGAGTAGCCATAGGAAGGAACGAATTCGTTGAGGGCCAGGCCAGTGCTAGATGGCCTTCCAAATGCCGGGATCCCCCGGGTCCACTTGGTCCAGAAGCCAGGAGTAAGTAGAAGCAATAGTAAAGTGACCCGAATCGGACAGTCCCCAGCATAACTTATCCTGTCCAAGGAAAGGCCTCGAGAGGAAGGTACCTGCTATTAACCGTCATATCTCCAGCAGGAGGTAGCCTTGAAAAACGTCCCATGTCCAATTATCGTCACTGTCCGCGAAATGTTGGACACTGAGGTTACAGTCAGGTGCGGGAATAGGGGTGGTGGCCTGGTTAATGAGTGGGCCAACTCCTGCGACCCAGGGGTCAAGCCAGAATCTCGCCCGGACACCATCACCAAGCACCCATAGTTCCTTGAAGCACAATAAGCCAAACAGATTTAATACTCTTTCAAATCATGGAACCCCCTGTGGCACTGACGGAGGGAGATGGGGCACTGGGCCCCCAAAGTTATGAAAAAATTAATATTTTTTATTTTTAATATATATATATATATAAACGGAGTTATTTAGGGGTTAGTGATGCACTGGGCCTCTCACAATTTAAAAAAATTAAATATTTAAACTTTCCCATCTTAAATTTCTAACTCCGTCACTGCCCCGTGATGGTAATGGTGTTGGGGAGTCACTCGCTTACTTTCAAACAAGAGACGGTAATAAGGAATTAAGGATCCGATGGCTCGTTATCATCTGTCGTTAAATGGCAACGTCCGTCATCCTGCCAGGTCACCACCAGTGCTTCACAAATAAATTATAAACGAAGGTGATAAAGATCCGAGGGTTATGCTTATGCCTCATGTGCCGTTAAGCGGCGATTTTCGTGATCTTGCCAGGCAGCATCGCGGCTTGCTTATTCCTGTTTTAATTTGAGCCCAACCCAGGATTCCTGTTTTAATTTGAGCCCAACCCAGGATTTCATTTTCCCTAAACCCTAACACCGAACACAAGCTCTCAGACCATGGAGTTGGCTAACAGACTTGCCGCCATAGCCACGAGAGTGGCGAACAACAACGTAGTGATAGATGTGTGCCTGGTGGCGTCATTTGTAGTGCTAGGCTTCAGATCTCTGAACCAGCAAAAGTACATTGAAGCTATGGAGACCGAGAAGCAGTCTTTGACCAAATCAAACAAAGCCTTGAAAAACAGTATTTGGGACTGGAAACAGCAGCTCTTCGCTGAGGCTTCCTCTGACTCCGCTTTGGTCCCTCTCGCCAGACTAAAGGCCATCTACGGCGAAGCGCCATCACTCACCCAAACAGGTGCTCCTTATCACCTTTTTATCTCTTTGTAATTAATTAGGTTGACTTTGGCGATCATTGAATTTAGGGTTCAATTTTAGTATAAATGTATCGAAAAGTGAGTCAGGGCCCATTCTATGATCGGATTTACTTGTGTATGTTCTATGTGTGATTGAATTTAGGATTCAGTTGTACGAGAAATGTATTGAAAAAGCAATATATGGACATCTTAGAAGACTAAGTAATTAGTTGAGTTCATACCCAGATACTAGGGAGTTCAGTCCAGTCAGAATCAAAACCTTTTTAAAACCAATCAAAATCATCATCGTTGAACTTTAGCTTCTTCTCTCGCATGGCTAATTAGCTACTTCTGCAATGCTCTGAGATATAGCCCAATTAGGTACTCTAAATTTCGCCAAACAGGGATTGAATGTCAATTAGTTTCTTACGTAGGCCAACATAAGTAGTTGTTTAAATATTAGCTTCTTTTGTTTAATTGCTTTGGCAGTAGATGCTGTGAGGGGGGATGCTAAAGCTCCTGCGGCTAAAATCATGATATGACGTTGTTCTGTAGTTCTTGAGATACTTGTAGTTTTGAGCAAAGGGGTGACGCTGCACCTGACGGGTAAGTCCTTGAACTGAAGTCACTGATATGATATGCAGGCCATGTGAATATGAAATGGAGGAGTTTTTTGTAACCAACCACTCACTCTTGATTATGGGAAACTGATTACATGTTTGAATTACGCATATGCTGAGACGAAATCTATGATGAACATTCGCACACTTTTTACTTTCAACCTTTATAGTTTTTTCCTCAACTTGTGGGTATGAAGAACAATTGCAAATGGATGGCGCCAATGTTAGGAAGAGGAACCTCTCAGCAAAATTGTTTGATGCAAATTCAGACAAATGTATGATAAATTGTTGCAGCATAATACAGAACGCCCATTAGGCATCCATTTACGAGTTTCCTTTCCGGGCTTCTGAGTACCTTGATAAAATAATGAAGTACCCGTAGGATTGTGGGCCTCTCTGCATCATTTGTTGTCCTATTATCAATATGCAATTGTAACAGGCAGGAATCACAATAGGTAAACCTGAGACGCATGCACATAAAGGTCCAAATCCAACAATTTGTTGGATCAGGTTTAAGCTTTTCTATATGAACTCCATCAAAATCAGTCCGTTAAAATTATGATTTTTTTTTCTAATTAGAACCATAAATGATAAGAAAGGACAAGATAATTAAGGTTTACTATATATATATGTGATGATATCTTGGTTGCGCTTGAGCTGGATTTCGGCCAAGCTCCCTTATGTCCAAAAGTTTGATTTAAACTTAAAATTTTTCAGACTTAATTTATTAACTTGCTGATTCATGTTCGAAGTTTTTTGTTATCATTAGTAATAACAAATGGTTATAGGTCTCTTTTCTTCAACTTTCGGAGTTTATATAGTAAGCAACTACAACAAAAAAGTAACTGAAAAAATTAAATGTAAAATAAGCAAAGAACATGTCATATTTCAAAGAGATAAGAATAGGCAATAACAAACAATCCAAGGGTTTTTTTATTTTTTTATTTTCTAATTCAATAAAACACTGTTTTGGTTTTATTTGTTTCACTTTTCCAAAATTATGAAAATAATAAAAAGTGATTTTTTAATCTGTTTATCTACTATTAACTAATTATATATTATTTAATATATTAATATTAATAAGAATTATAAATAATAAATATTTTATTGATTAAAATTAATTATTAATAAAAATATGAATAATTTTATTTAATTTTTGCACTTAGATTAAATAAATTAAATTTAATAATTATTAATAAATATGATTAAATTTAAAATATCTTCAAAATATAAAAATTTCAAATAAATTTTGATTTAATAATAAAAAATTAAAATAAACATTACTTTATAAATAAAAAGTTAATTTGAAATTTTTAATAAAATAATATAATTTTATTAACAATTTGTTAATAAATATTATATAAGAGATTAAACTAAATTTATTTAATTAATAATTATTTAATATTATGTTTTATCTAATATGTAATTATTATAAGTAATAAAAATATAATTATATTGACATCAGTTTCTGTCCTTTTTCAGATAAAAAACTAAATATGTAACCTATTTAGTTTTGTATTTGAAAGAAAAACATAATATGAGCAAAAAAACGAAAATTAAAAGTTAAAAATCACAACAAAAAAACTGAGTAGAATTAAACAGACCCTAAGATTACAACAATGAAACAAAAGACTAACTAAAAAACAAAAACTAAAATTTAACTTCAACACATTTTTAGTAAGAAGATATTTCTGACTAATTGACTAAGAAAACAACTTACTAATTTTGCATTAATATCTAACATACTTCCTTTTAATGCAGAAATATTTGGTTCTAAATTTTTCTAAATAAAATAAACTTTTTCATAAGAAAGTGACTTAATGGACACATCAACAATTTGATCATAGGTACAATATGATATTTGTATGCTCCCATGTTGTACCAACTTTGTAATAAAATTATAGTGTATCTTTATGTGTCTTGTATGGCTGGAAAAAATGTCTCTATGTGTCTTATTGCCTTAATTTTGCTTCATATCTTCCTAAATTCTTCTTAATTAGACTGCATAACATATTGTTGAAGTTGGAGTCATGAATTCAACTTTGAAGGAAGATAATGTAGTAGAGGATTGTTATTTCAAAAATAAAAAACAACTCATTGTACTTCGTTGGTCATCAGTTGAACCTAATGTTGCAAATGCTAAACTAGATTTAGTAGCGATTTTAGTTTTGATATGAAATAGTACCGATATCGGTTAATATAAGGTAATAATTATGAATAATTTTTTAAGGTATAAAATGGTCCCTTAATTTTACAAAATTATAAATAGTCTATTAATATATTATATTATATAATTTTTTACTTTATTTCAATCGTTTTTTAAGAAAGCCATAAGATCAAAATAGAAGAAGATTTCTAATGCTAACATAAATGCTTAAAAAGGTTGATATAATTATCTAATATGGTATTTTGTGTGAAATCTATAATTCTTATGAGCAATTCCAATATATAAAGTCCATAATTGAGTATGTTAATATTTTGAATGTTTGTTTTTGTTATTTATATTAAGAAGGCAATATTCGTAATATCACACTATTTATGCTTTCAAAGATATAGGCCAAATTGTCATTATGTTTTAACTTAGTGTTTACTTTTTTGGTTTACAACAATTTAATCCACTATCAAAAGATTAGATACCATTTTGTTGTACAAACCTGATCTTTTTGTATTAAATGTTAACATACTTTAATGGAATTTAAAAGTTGGTATTGAATAATGTTGGAATTATGCCCATGACCCAATCGTTATGTAATAAATTGAACATTTTTGTTTTGTGATTATTAACTTTGTTTAATAACATGACAAATGATTATATTATCATATTATGTTTATTGTTTTTATTCTAATATGTTAAGTCTTTGATTAAATTTATACACTTGCCATCATAATAGAGATTATGACAATGAGAGTTAAGTATTTAGGATTTAATTTAAAAGTGTTCTTAATCATAGGATCATTAAATAAGGACTTTAATAATCCGATTATATCAATATATATGTAATTGTATCTATTAGATGGATATTAGTAGATCTCATTTATTAAGTTACATATATAGATAATGCATATAGAGATATGATCATTGAACTGACCAAATTGAGAATTCACAATGGTTAATATTACCTATGAACTGTCAAGTGAGATATTCTGAAACAGATTTAAATGTATATTTTTCTTTTGACCTGAGATCGTCATAGTAATCAATAGGTCACTTATTATGTTTAATGTCGAACATCTAGTACGTAAAAATGCTAGTTGAATAGTCATTAGATATAATTAAGTACCTATCTTATTAGTGGTGAGTCAAGATGAAATCCATTGACTCTAGGTAATGAGTTTGAGCTCTATGTTGTCATTGATTTTAATGGTTGTTTCAAGACTTTGGTCAAGATGATTGAATGAGTGAGGAAAAGGAGTTCTTAAGTTATTCACCAATTATTAATGATCGACATGTAATATAGGTAGTTATCTAATAGGGTTTGACAGTTAAACCATGTCTTAGAATAATCCGGAGTTGTAATGATGGAAGATAATAATATATTATCCTTAACCAGGTTCCGTCTTTGTAAGGTTGTTACTTCACACTATCCGGTTGTTGAGGAGCGTTGTTAGACGTCAACCTTAATTAGTAATTAATTAGATTAATTACTACTAACTTAGTGATGAAACTATGTGGTCATACACTTACGAATGTAATATTTCCTGTTTATGATTATTTAATTTATTATGAGATAATTTATTAAATAATCTATATGGCATATTATTATATTTTTTGCTAGCACAGAAAATATAATTAATATTGAAAATTCTCTTGTATAAAATAAAATAGTTTTATTTTATTTCATTTTATAAATAATAATAACTATTAAAAAAAGGAAAAAGGCATCAGATGGTAAAAGGCCTTGGTGGTTTTGTTTGGTTTGACATTTAAACCAAAACAAAATGAACTGACGTGGTGTGGTGTGGTTTTTGTTAAGTTTAAAAAAAAGTTAAAACACTTAGAGTAAGTTATTCTCTTTCATTTTATACATTGAAATCAACAAGAGAAAAGAAAAGAAAATTTGTTTTCTCTATTCTTGAAGAAAGAGTTCTTCAATTTTAACCTTGGTCATATCGAGTGTTGAAAGCGGGATGTATTTAACGGGATGAAGTACATAAAGACTTCGTATCTTCGAAGTTCACTACCAATTAATCCTTATAAATTTCAGGTATTTGTCTTTGCCTATTCTAGGATTGCAATTTTTTATTTCAGTTGCGTATGCGGTCCATCAAAAACTTCATGTGAAACCCAATATACGTGCAATTTCTACTTCAAGAATTAAAATGTGCAGGTGGGAAGTTAGTTTATTCTATTTATTTGGAAGTTGTAATGGAAAAGTTGCAAGAGCAAAATATAGGATACAACAATTTCACTTTTTAGCAATGCGATGAATTAGGATTGGTTATTGTGATAAATTATCGCTTTGTTAAATATTTGATTACAACTTTTCTTAATAAGTTAAAATAAAAATAAAAAGGAACATGATCTCATGGATGAGGAACTAAATCAACAAGTACTTTTCTTCTCTAATGCTTCAAACATCCATTTCCTAATTGAAAAGCAAGAACTTGTTTAAACTGGTAAATTAAGTTAGCATTACATGAGACTGTATGAAGTTACGAAAAGGATTGGATCAGTGGTGTATCGATTGAAGTTACCAAACGAACTTGCGAGGATTCACAATATCTTCCATGTGTTCATGCTTCGCAAATATCTTGCTGATCTATCTCATGTAATCACAGAGCAACCAGTGAATTTAAAGGAAGATTTGACTTTCGAAGAAAAATCGGTACAGATTCTTGATCGCAGAGACCAAGTTCTGCATAATAAGATTATTCCTTTAGTTAAAGTGTTGTAGAGGAATTACGTAGTAGAAGAAGTTACGTGGGAGCCTGAGCACCAAATACGTGCATTATATTCCCATTTATTTTGAGCATGTCATTGTACACTTGGTTAAACTTCGAGGACTTAATTTCTTGTAAGGAAGGGTGATTGTCAAACCCCAATCTTTTCCTTTCACGTGTTTATAAAATTTCATTTCATGTGAATAATTTTTCCGGGTGAATGTAAATTTTATTTTTACTAAAAGGTGAATTGGGGATCTGACCCTGAATGATTTGACAATACTTAAAACAATTATTAAAATCAGATGATAGCCAAAAAATATTGAAGTTGAATGGTATGGAAATGGACCAAAAATAAATTTGATCGGATAGATTTATAATAGATCAAGACTGACCTTGTTTTAAATTATTGTGGAGTATATTAGAAGCATTTTCGGGCTAAAAAATAAGGACATAAATCAAGCGTGAGAGAATCAACCATAGTTAAGGATACTTAAAGTAAATCAATCCAACTTAGTTGTTGATATGTTTAGGTGTAACATGTTAATAAGTGGACATGAAACTCTTACTGAAATTGGACAGATTTTTCTTAAGCCATTTAATTATTTTGGACAAGAAATAGTACATGTACATGT
Source organism: Erythroxylum mucronatum (assembly GCA_027563825.1). Lineage (NCBI taxonomy): Eukaryota > Viridiplantae > Streptophyta > Magnoliopsida > Malpighiales > Erythroxylaceae > Erythroxylum > Erythroxylum mucronatum. The sequence goes on along the minus strand of JAOSBP010000002.1, from coordinate 6,424,697 downwards.
GAATGAGTCTTAAGTGGCAGCTGTTATGTACATGAAGAAGTTCTCATTATTTTGGAACAAGAATGCATGAAAACCTCATGCTGCCACGTTCATGAAGGAGTAGATATGAGGGACATAAAATTCGTTACATGTGAGACCAATACATAGTGTGGTCGTGTGTCATTTTAGTGAGAGAAAATCAAAACAACTTGTTATATGTAGAAAACAAGAACTGTCGTGGATGATGTAAGAAGTTAATGGGTTAATTGAACAAAGATGGTAAGAGCTAACATAATGGACAACAGTTGGAAACAAACCATGCAACGTGTTGGACAACTTTCTTCAACGTGTAACTTATACAAGGATGTTGAAGAAGCTGCTCCACCTTCATTCCACTAACATTTTGCTACTCCTTTGGACTAGAGTTAGTGATGGATAATTGCAGTTGCTCCCTTCACGCATAGATCTTCCAAGTTTTTGTCTATAAGAAATAATTTTTGTATGGTGCTTAAGCGTCCAACCATGGGTAACATCTTCATCAACGTCAGCTACATGCAGGGAAAAGATGGACAGCATGCTCCAACCTAATTTTGGTATGCTAAACTATTATTGTCCTTCCCCTTTAGCTGGTCACATGAATGCTTAAGTTGGTTACATGAATTCCCTTGCTAATTGCGTGAGTGTTTGAGCTACTTGCATGGTTAAATGAAGAGAAAAGCAGCATGGTAAATGGAGAGAAAAATAACCTAGTTACATGTAAAGAAAACAGCATGTATATCCACATCCTATGTATGTTGTTCAATGGTTACTAATTGGCAGTATGTAGATACCATATATATGGCCCAATGCTTGTTCAATGGCAATATGTATGTTGTACATAGTTTAATGGTTCAATGAAAAGAAGACGACACGTATACATTATGTATGTTATTCAAATGAAAAGATGACATCATGTATAAATTATGGGCGTTGTTCAATGGTTGTTTAATGGTTGAATGAAAAGAAAACATAATTTTATTAATACTAAATGCTAAGATTTTGGCTAAGTCTTTTGTCTTAAAATTTATAGAACAAGGTGGTAAGTTATGGATGTACTTGGCAGGTTTTAGGAACCCTTCAAGGGCTCCCTCATAGTTGAGTAAGACAATATAATTTTCTCGTCACCGAAAACGCAGGACTAGTAAGGGAAAAGCACCTAATGTGTGAGGGTGGTTAACGATAAACGACAAACTGCGAGTGCATCTTAAAATTGATGTTGTAAAGATGGTTTTTACCTTACTATGAAAATTATGTTTATGAATAACTTTATTAGTGCTACTACTTGAAATTAAAAGTCAATCTTCATGAGGTTTACATATGCTCTGATTTAGCATTGAATTGAGATTTGGATGCACTTGGAAGCTAATGAGATGTACACATGCTTTGAATTGGCATTGAATTGAAATTTGCATATGCTTTAAATCGGCATGGAAATGGACTTTGAACATGAATTGAATTATATTGAAACGACGTGTCCTCATGTATTAATTGTGGTTTAGCCTATGGTACACCGTTAGGTCTTTATACATACGATTATATCGATCATAGTACGTCCTAACGTGTATGGCAGTATTTCGGGGGCTTCTGTCATTAACATGGGTGATGTTATGTCTGTCAGTATGTCCTGTGAGTCACCCTCTGCACATATGGAGTATATATTGTGCTAGCACTGTTATGGGTAAGGATGCAGAACCAACTCCATAACCATTAATTTATATGTAGTGCTAGCATCGTTATAAGTCAGCGATGCAGAACCAGCTTCATAACAATCAGTATATAAAGGTTAAACAGGCATAGGTAAGCGATTCAGAACCAACTCCTTGGCCTTACAGCTAAGGTTACCAGATGGTAAAGAAAATTAGTGATGGGCTATGTTTTAAAAAGAAAGTTCATGAAAGTACTGATTGTCATCACTGTTTACTTTATAAGAAAAAAGGAACTGATTTCAGAAAAATATGTATGTTTTGCTTTACATGTGCATAGATCTTATGAAAAGAAAAGAATACGTTTTGTAAGAGCATTGGTTATTACTTGAAAAGAAAAGAAATTGTTCTTTTATGGAGGTTAATATTTGTATAAATGTTTTGAATAGAAACCAATAACACTTACTAAGCTTGTTTAGCTCACCCTTTTATTTTCTGTTTTTAAATTATAACCTCCCAGGTGCACGCTCAGGAACTTTAGTAGCCGGAACTCCACCACTTGAGTAACTGCCTTCATCACGTTCTACTGTGTAGGCATTTTTTTTAATCTTTCACTTGTATTTCATCTTCATGAACCTGTTATTTACATAGTTTTGCGGAAACATGTTTGTACGTAAATGCTTTTTAAGTTAATACATGAGCATGGTTAAACCTTTTGAAATCGTTTTTTAGTGGACTTGAAGTCCAGAAGTTATAGTGGAGACTTTCATTGTGTATAGAAGTGTTTTGAATATGCTCTACAAGGATTTTGAACATTTTGATTTTATCAAAATGTAGTTGTTATGCTGCTGAAATTTTAAGTAAAGGTCCAAAATTTCTACTAAGGATAGGGGTCTGTCAAATAGTTTATATGATCATGACAACCATTATTTACTTGATACAATAAACTCATATAGAGATCTGCGCCAATCATCTCGGTTTGCCTTCCCTTTCCTTTATCCTTTTCCTTTTTTGCTTGTTCCGTATTGTGTTTGTTGTATATTCATATATCTCCATTGCTGGCTTCAAAACCAACGGCCTGCACCAACATGAACGGGGCTCGTTGAGCTCAAGATGAGAGTTACGAAATAGATGACATTCTAGTACATCAGGTAACAGATTTTATTTTATTTATGCTTCGGTAATGCATGCATGGAGAGAGTTACCCGCCTCTGCCCCAACGCCCAATTTCCAGGTGCGCACTTTTTTTTGGGTGATTCTTTAAGCTTTAGTGCAAGTTTGTTACCGGTTGTCATTGGACATTTTCTTGTTAGTAAGCTGCTTTTAGTCATCTCTGTGAAGTGTGACCCTTTTTATATTCTGGAGGTTGGTTATTTTCTGGTATTTGCGCAACTTCTGCGTGGGAGGAAGCTTGGGGGTTTCCAGCTTAGTTGAAGTTGGAGTCTATGAGTAACTGAGTTTTCTTTTTTTTCCTCGTTTGCCACAACCATTTACTCTCATCCTATGTAAAATGGGGTTGGTCTCCTTGAATCAACAGAACATGGTTGTGTCTCGTGGGACCTCGCGATGGACCAAGCCAGCTTAGGCTCGTCATCTAGGTTCGGTCTATAGTTCCTGTTTGCGCTAACAGACTACTTGTGCGAGGCGGTGATGCTCGGCAACATGCGTCACCATCGCAAATTGTTCTTTCACAGTCGTGTTGTGTCTGACACAACACACGTCCCCTCCGTTACGTCCTTGAGCCACCTGACAAGCCTGACAAGTCCACTTTAGACTGACGTATTTTCTTATAAAAGACAACTCCCTTGGCTTTTCCTCCATCTTAGTGCAGCAACTTTATGCCAAAGCCTTTCCCGTTAGATTCACTTCACCGCACAGCGGGCACCTTCTTGCATGCCCTAACATAAGAGACTTATCGAACGCCTAAGCCGTGAAAAACGTGGATACGTACCCTATTGTTTCTTTTTATTTTTGTATGTCGTTCCCTTTACAAATTCGATTATGCCATCCTTACAATGCTTTTCATGCCCGTGTTAATTGGTCACTACTGAATTTTCTGTCAGTGCGTCACTTAGTATCTATGGACTGATGGCTGTGTCTACCCTTTTTTTTACTTCTCTTTTTTCAAAGGCCTAGGTTAGATACGCAAAAGTGTTTCATGTGTATTCGGGTTGACCAACGGACCCCTATTTGATCAACTGTCCAAGCTTCTCTTCCTTTCTTAGTGTTAACAGTAAATCAAGATTGAGTACCCTTTGGTTGGAACTCTGGTATTACTTTCCTTCAGTCTATTGTATTACTATTCTATTATTTATTTATTTATTGACTTTTTGTATTTGTTTTATTTATTGTTATTATTATTATATATGCTTTTAACTACATCTCTATTTTCTTGTCACCTATGCATGGGCCTACTGGAAACAGTCTCTCTACATTGTAAGGGTAAGGCTATGTACTATCAAGCTCTCCCAGACCCTGTTTCATTGCAGGACTTCTGGGTATGATGATGATGATGATGAGAGAGTCCCATAATGTTGAAACCAAAGGCACTTATGTAAATTATCAAATGATACTTCTTTATCACTATGGCGTAAGTGTTTGAATCATGTCTCTAAAAAAACAATTTGCAAGCTTATGTTGGAAGGCATTCTTAAAACACTTAATGAATCAAAATATGATATTTGTATTGAATGTGTAAAAGACAAAACTATAAACAATAGACAAAAAAATGTTAAGAGAGCTAAAGACGTCTTAACATTATATACAAATATTTATAGGCCATTTCTTACAACATCATTGAATGGTCAACAATATTTTATCATGTTTCTAGATGATTACTCTTGATATGGCTACCTATATTTAATTTATAAGACATCGCAAGTATTGGACATCTTTAAGTTATATAAAGTCAAAGTTAAAGATCATCTTGGTAAAATTATTAAGGTTGTAAGATCTAATCTAGTGGTAAATTCTATGGTAGGTATGATAGATCAAGTGAACAATGTCTAGGTACATTTGCTTAATTCCTAAATAAGTGTGAGATTATCCTTAAGTACACCATGCTGGGTTCTCCAAACATGAATAGTGTAGCAGAGAGGCGAAGTAGAGACTTTGAGTATATAATACAAAGTTTGATTTGTAGTACAACTTTACCTTACTCATTTTAGGGAGATGTATTAAAGACCATAATGTACATAATCAGTATAGTTCCTACAAAAGCTGCAAACAAAGCCCCTTACGAGTTATAGTCGTATAAGAAACCTATCTTAAAGCATTTACGCATTTGGGGATATATGTTGGAACCCGTTACCGAATGTCCAACCTCTTACGAAAAACCAACCTGGAACCCGTATCCGCGTTGGAAACCTTAGACTAATCCGAAAAATCCCGATATTTTTTTTAATCTTAATCATCTTAAGTCCATTTTCATACTAATCTGTTTTTATGCTCCTTATTCAAGCTCAATCAAATTAACATCCATTAAGAAGGTCATAAGTTGTTACAAAGTTTTGCCTAAAGAAAGACCAAATGAATAGTACCTT
>JAOSBP010000002.1:6363786-6397021 GCA_027563825.1 Erythroxylum mucronatum | reverse complement strand
TTGAAGAATTGAATGGTAGTTGTGTTGGAGAAAAGTTTAGAGAGAGAAAGCTTAGTGAAGAGGATGATGAATAGTGATTTCATAGGGGTTTGGATCTTTTCTTTTAGAGGTTGAGTTTTCTAACCTATAGGATGCATGAATAGATTAGATTGAGACTTGATTAGGGTTTGATGTTCTAGGGCAAATTTGGGGATTTTCCCCTTTTATGGAAATTGATGGATTGTGTTGTGTTTTAGGCAACCAAGAGCCTAATCAAGGACAAGAGGAGGAAAGCTAGTGACTTTGGAAATTACAAGTTGTAAGGTGGGTAAATCCTTTATAGTTATGTGCAAAAAAGGGCAAATGTTTGTGTGCTACATGATATAATTGCTTGGAATGTTTATTGTGTGAATATGATGTTTATCAAATTGATGGAACAAATGAAAATGTGATTGTGCCATGTTATCCATTGAGCATGTTTGATATTTGATGAAATTTGTATGCCATTAAAAGAAATCATGGCATTTCAAATATGAATGGATTATGTGTTTTGTTTGGGCAAGAGGGGACTGTTTCGAGTCATGTGCACAATGACGACCTAAGTCTTATCTCGGCTGCCTGCTTGTGGCCACGAGATTCGAAAATGGACTCATTTCGATTCACGACATAAACTTCGGTTTTGTCATTTTGTTCACAGAACCCTCAAGCCATTGAATTGTGCATTGCATTGAATGTTTGGGTATGCCTTGAATTGATTTGCATAAAATATGTTGATGATGTTTAAATTGTGAAATGCTATTTACTTTGGAAGTGCTGAATTCCCATGTTGAATAATTATGCCTATGTATGCTTGTAAGTTTATGCTTCGGTTGCTTGTGTGGCCCGAGAGCCATTGGCTATAAATAGTTTAGCCACTGAGCTGTCAAGCTCAGCCCATTATTTTTCCCCTCAGGTGCAGACCAGGAAGACCGGTAATCCTTGCAAGGCGTTTGGATCTTTTTCGAGAGAGTAGTTGTTGCATTTGAACATTAGTTAGATTTTGAGTAGCTTTAGATCGCATATTGATCATGAAGCATCAGCTGTATTTTGAACTTGTGTAAAGTTGATGTAATATCGATATGTATTCTAAAGCTATGTATGAACTCGTTTTGTATGGGAAATGAAAAGAAGAATCTCTTTTTATGAAATATGAAATCTCTTTGTGCTGTGTTCGGTGTATGTGGTTAGCCAATTATCTAGTTTGGTTGTTGGTTGCTTGTGTTAGAATGGCTTGGTTAATTTTGAGAAGTTAGAAGTGTATGTGATGTTTGGTTGGTAGTTAGTGGTGTTGGTGGAGGTGTAAAGGGAGTCTGGACTGGTTGTCCAGCATGTGTCCGTTAGGCGGACATTGGTGTCCATTTAACGGACACATTCGGGTGGTTTTGGCCAGTTTGTCCAGTGGTTGTCCGTTAAGCAGACATATGTGTTCATTTAACGAACACTCTCGGGTGAATTTGGCTTCTTTGTCTAGTGTTTGTCCGTTTAACGGACACGTGTGTCCGTTTAACGAACAGGCTCGGATGCTTTAACCCATTTGCCTAGTGCATGTCCGTTAAGCAGACATAGGTGTCCGTTTAAGGACACATTCGGGTGAAATTGGGGTCTTTGCCCAATGCGTGTCCGTCGAGCGGACATATGTGTCTGTTTAACGGACAGCCTCAGGAAAGATTGGGCATTTTGAACATTCGATGTCCGTTTAACGGAAATGTGTGTCCGTTTAACGGACATCCCCTGGTCAGCTTTGATATATAGTATTTTCGTCCGTTTTCGAAATATTTTCTTATGTCGTGGTAGTAATTCAAGTTGTAGCCTTGTTGTGTTCTTTTCAATATTAAAAATCAAATGGATTCGTTAAGGATTTGATGAGATAATCCTTTTAGAGGCCCGCTAGCGTTTTCTTCTGGTTTTGAGTTCGGATGGCTGGGCTCCGGGATCGGGGTCCAGCAGGATACGTCATGTTCTCGAGATATATAGATTTCTTATAAGTGAACTTAATGATGTACTGCCTATAGAAGATAATGAGCCTACTACCTATGAAGAGGTTCTAAAGAGTTCAAAATCTGACAAATGACTTCAAGCTATGAAATCTGAAATGAATTATATATATATAAACCGATTATGAACTTTGGTTGACCCAACTAAAGGGATAAAACCCATAGGGTGCAAATGGGTTTTCAAGAAGAAAACTGACATGGAGGGTAATGTAGTTCCCTATAAAGCTAGGCTTGTAGCTAAAGGTTATTGTCAAAGGCGAAGTGTTGACTATGACGAAACGTTTAGCCCTGTAGTTATGCTTATTAGGGTACTCCTAGCCATTACCGTTCATTATGATTATGAGTTATGAAAAATGGATGTGAAGACGACTTTCTTTAATGGAAATTTAATCGAGGATGTGTATATAACACAAATTCATGGTTTCATATCCATGAATGAAGAAAAGGTATGTAAGCTTCAGAAATCTATTTATGGACTGAAGCAAGCATCTAAGAGTTCGAATATCCGATTTGATGAGACAAACAAAGAGTTTGGTTTCTCACAAAATCTGGATGAGCCGTGTGTGTATAAGGAGGTTAGTGGGAGTACAATCGTGTTCCTTGTACTGTATGTAGATGACATATTGCTAATAAAAAATGATGTCTCTGTTTTGCAGTTAGTCAAAATTTTGGTTAGCTAAGAACTTCTTTATGAAAGATCTTGGAGAAGCAACTTCTTTTTTGGGGATAAGGATCTATAGAGATAGATCCAAGAGGTTGCTTGGTCTTTCTAAGTTTACATACATAGACAAAATATTAAAGAGGTTTAGCATGGAGCAGTCCAAGAGAGGTTATCTTCCTATGGTATATGGGATTACACTCTCTAAATCTATGTGTCCAAAGACACAAGATGAGAGGACTCGTATGAGTTTGACTCCTTATGCTTCGGCTATAGGATCAATCATGTACACTATGTTATATACTATACCCAATGTATTGTATGCTCTAAGTATTACGATCAGATACCAGTCAGACCTTGGTATGCGTCTTTCGGTGGTTATCAAGAATATCCTTACGCATTTGAGAAGACCTAAGGATGTATTCTTGGAATATGGAGAAGGTGATCTTGTGGTAAGTAGGTATACTGATGCCAATTTTCAATCCGATAGGGATGACTCTAGATCCCAGTCCAGATATGTATTCACACAGAATGGTGGTGCAGTCAGTTGGAAAAGTTCCAAACAAGAGATAACTACAGATTCGACGACAGAAGCGGTTGGATCAAGAAGTTCATCATGGAACTTGGTATGGTTCCGAGCATTATTGGCCCAGTGCAGTTGTATTGTGACAACAACGGGGCTATAGCATAGGCAAAGGAACTGAGGTCTCATTAGAAGTCTAAATATGTACTCAGGCGCTACTTGTAACATCCCATTACCCATGTTAAGGCTAGAATTGTGATTTATGAGAAAGTACAAAGAAATTAGGAAATGCACATCATGCTTTAGTTAAATATGACCTGCACATTTTTTCACATGAATATGAGTATACATGTATTCATTGACATTTTTAGGGTATAACTGATTTATAAAATTGATCTATAAATATGAATTATGGATTTTATTATCTTGGAAATTAAATTGGTGAGAATTAAAATTGATTTAGCAATTTTGGTGATATTTAGGATATTTTGGAAATTTAGGGTATTTTTGGACTAGGAAAAATGTTGAAATATGGGCCAATTATAATGTGACACGTGGACTAATGAATTAGTGACAAATGCCAAACGCGGTGTGATGAATGAATGTCTAGATCCTGGATCTACCAATACATATGCTTCAAAATGAAAAACATTCAACACACCTGCTACCACATCTGAGGAGTTCTGCGCCTATTGTCTGGTGATGGCATAAACCCTAGCCTGAGATTGCGACTAATTATTCCGCACCTCAGTCCTGACACTGGACCCTGCTGACTGAGTTCTGCCTCTACCTCTGCCTCTCTGCATAACTCTGCTAGCTCTACTCTGTTGAACCGTTGTCTCAATCACTGTTCCCCCTCTAACTCCAGACTGTGGTCCTAACATCTCAGGACAATCTCTGATCATATGGTCTACAGAACCACAATGGTAACAAGCTTCCGTTATCCTGCAACATTCACCACCATGCTCACACTCAGGCAGCTGTTGAGACTGGTTGGAGACGAACTGTTCTGACGCTTTCTAAAGCTTCTGCTAGAATCAATCTAAGATTCATCCTGCTTCTTGCCTCTGACCTCCTGTTTATACTCTCCCTGTCCATCCTTCAACAACTGTTCAATTTTGATCGAGGCCACTCGGAGTTCTGTAAAACTACCCAGATTAGAAATGGCTAGCCTCGTTCTGATCTCCATATTCAAACCATCCTCAAATCATCTACAGTTTTCTTCCTCAATTGGGATCAATGCAGTTGCACATCCCGTTAACTCGTTGAATTTTATCTCATACTCTACCACTTTGAGCCTGCCTTACTTCAAATCTAAAAATTCTGTCATTTTTTGATCCATGTAAATCTTAGGCATATAGTTCTCTTAGAACACCCTCAGAAAATCTTCCTAGGTTAAACTACAAGGTCTAGCGGTACTGTCCGAAACAATCTTCCACCACTGGTATGCTGGACCTTGCAGTGGTGAGACCACATAATCAAATCTTTCATCTGCTTCACAGTCCATCTAGTCTAACACTCTTTCAGTTCTCCCTAACCACCCTTCTTCCTCAGCTGGGTCTGTACTTTCGTAGAAGTCTACAGCCCCAGCTTTCTTAGCTTATCATATCTTCTTTCTCGCCTTTCAGGAATTCTATAGGCATTTGAGCAAACTCAGGTACAGGAAACTCTAAATTGGCTCCTACAAACTCCATGTTAGCTGACTTTCCAATTTGATCTCCTATAGAAGGTAACCTATAACAAACAAAAGTGTGATCACTTTCTGAATATCTCACTATTTATCATATCTCAACTCATATTTGTTCCTAAAGATGCCAAACCATGCTCTGATACAAAAAATGCAACATCCCACTACCATAGAGTATATACCCAAACATCCAAGGACATTCAAGTACATATCCTATGTTAATTGTATGTTAGAACAAAAACAAATCCAACTTATACATGGCACCAACTAACTTAATTAAAAGTCATCAAATTTTAAAACCATTCATTGCATTCATTCACGAAAGCTTACATTGTATTTTACAAACTTTATACAAGTTCTAGACAAAAACTACAAAATACAAAATTACAACTCTTCTGATGTCAGCTGACAGACCTCTGAGTCATAACTAAGTTCAAAATGTTCCTCTAGTCTAGTTAAGGAACTATGTCTCCTGTCTCATACCTGAAAATTCACGTTGCAATTTTTATGAGTTTTGTGAACTCAATGAGTGAACTATCATCGATGATTTCACCCAAGTCATATACACAAATCACATATATTACATATATTCATTCAAATAATGTATAATACAAATATAATCCAAATACTCACATTATCATGGCATATCATGTTTTCAGCACAAATTCAGAACATATTTGTAATCACAGAGATTTATACAAATGCAGATGCATATGAGACTCCAGGCTCGTTATTATTGTTGTGACCGAGTGCTTATCACATACGTATACAGATACTGGCCAATTGGGCTTAGTCAGAACAGAATCTACGGAGCAAAGCTCTACGTGCAGAATATTGAGCTTAAAGCTCTCTCAAACTGACAACTCTGATCACAATGTCTTTATCTGAGCATGCATTTTATGAAATGCATAAATTACAGAATTTACCATATATAACAATCACAAATGATGTATAATCAGAATCTCATAATCATCAGACCTAAGTCCGGCATTCAACTTTCATTGAGAATTCAAATATCTTACAGAGTTTCACAACAATTCATAACACTTCCAATACATACCCAAATATTAAACTCGTCGGGCAATTCATATCCGGAATTCAGAACACAATCAGTAACTATCAAATTCAATTATTCATTCTCATTCACATACAAGTAGCACTTCAATATCACATTCATCAATCTATATCCCGGACCTTCATGTCCAGAATCAGTACACATTCATCAATATCAACTTCAATTCAGTACTAAATAAAACAAATCAAGGTGAGACCATCTTAAGTTACTGACAATACGCTCAAATATGCTATTGCTTGGATAGTCCGACAATGTCTGACTAGCATCTAATGTGCTCTTCTATATCCTACAAAACACATTTACATATATCACAATTTTACACAATTGTATAAGTCTTTCTTTATGCACATCAATGTGTAGACAATATGCACAATACATGTTCAATGACAATTTTGGGTATCTTATCGAGATTTGTCACCATATCAATTAGATAGCAAAACCCTTATTAATATAATTTGTACTTAGGGTTTAGACCTTAATAAAACAATGTGAAACTAATTTCATAACCAATTGATCATTTCAGATTTTTTTCTCATAATATGCTTTTAGGTCAACTTTACATAATTATTCTGATGAGGTAAATGACAAAATTAAGCAACACTTCCTTCTGGAAAGTTGTTCTCTAATGTCTTAAGTTTCTAATGACTCCAAGATCATCAATTTGAATTAGTATTTTATGAGTTATGCTCACAATACCACAGACTGTGTATATTTGAACTTTTGGCTAGTATATGATCATACCCTCTAATTGTACAACTCATATCTTTCGGCTCAGATATCCAAAAATTGCAAACTTAGTACACATTGAAAGCTAAGAGAATGAACTACAATTTTGTTGTAGACACCATTGTCTGATTCAACCTACATCAATTCAGTTTCTTTGGCAAACTTAGGATATAATTTCTGTCTCGGTTAGTACTACAATCTCAATCAAGACTCAATTTCAAAATAGATTTTGAAAGTCTTAGAGATAGAATTAAAATTATACTTCTTCAAGAAAGTAGTAGACATATGTCTCTACTTTAATCTGAACTTTGAATCACCTCATTTAGAAATCTACAGATCAAGATATCATCAAAATACTAAAGCATGTTTAATAAAAAAATTATGAACCTATCAATTTTCATATTTTTCTTAAGCAAATTTCGGGTCTGATTTGCATAACCATTTTAACTTCATCAATGGGGTATTTAGGCAACATCTTCTACTAATCAAAAGTTTTTCAATGTTTTGAAAGTCTAATGATACCAATATCATGCATTTTAGTTCAGTATCCTACAAGTTATAATCAAATATTATTTTAATATTTTCATTAATTTTTTTAAAAATAAAATAAATAAATTATTAGAGAAAATTAATTGTAATTAACCAAATAAAGAGGTAAAAAGACGAGAGCGAGATAAAACTTTCTTATTTTATTATCTCAAATTCTTTAATAAAAAATCTAATGTTATCATTGCAATCGACGGATATTTCGGCAAAGCACGTCCAAACTCAAATTGCTGAAAGTTGATACTACAGTCCAATATGGATCACCGTCCGTGCCTTGTCTTTATTATGCCGCGATTGGGAAAGGCTAGAAGTCTCGGAATATTTAAAGTCGATTGCAATTGATTGGACAAAAATAAATTTAAAAACCAAAAACGTTGACTTTCGTCTGCTCTAACGTCATGCACTTCCGTCGTGGCACAATTGCATTGATTTGGAGAAGGGTAGACAGATTTTACACGGCAAGTGTTCGCCAGCTTGCATCCACCCCTTTCCTGAACTTGCGAAATTTTTGGCTTGTGAAGTTCAATGTATTTCTTTGTCTTGGCCTTTGTTGCTAATTAGGTTTTACTTGTGAAGTTCAATGTATTTCTTTGTCTCCGTCTTCGTTACTAATTTGGATTTACTTCATTACTAATTAGGTTTTGTGACATAAAGGCTGTTAGATTAGATGTTAATTAATATAATGAAATGAAATGGAATATAAGTTTATAATAGAACAAAATATATTATAATAAAAAGTTGTTTGGAAGGATAGAAAGAATTCGTAATATAATATAGTAAAATATTTTTTGAAAGATAGATGTAATGAAATGTAACGTATAACAAATGACTATTATCCCAAATATTAAAATGATTATTACAAGAGATTTAACGCTATAATTTTAAAACATAAATTATATCTAATTAAAAAATTCACAGTTCAAGTCACAATCTTAACAAATAATTTTTTATTTTTTAATTTAAAACAATAAAAATTTAATAAAAGTTTTATTATTTTATTATTAATTATATACAATTTATTATTAATTATTTAATATATTTTATTAAAATATATTTTATTCTATTATATGTTATTTATATTTAAAAATAATTTTTATATATTTTATTTATATAGAAATATATACAAACAATTAAAGAATTATATATATATATATATATTCTATTTTTCATTTATAAAAATTTTATTATTAATTATATACAATTTATTATTAATAATATAAAAATATTATTATTAGGGTAAGGAGAATTAATATAAAAATATTATTAATTATATACAAATTTTGTGGACTGTAATAAATCAGTCTGAAGAAAAGGAGGTTAGGGTTAGAAGAAATAATTGGTATTAAGAAAATTATTGAGGATATATTAGGTAGTATGTATTTATTAGTATACGTTCTATCATAAACCCCCTAAATTGGAGGTCTCTTATTTAGAATGAAATGGAACGTAATATGAAACCCTCCACTTCCTGTTGTGAAAATCGACTGGATTAGAGCAAGTTCGTAGCTAAATAGGACTGAAGAAATAGTAATGAACACGCATATTTTATGTGAAAAACTCTCAAATTAAGGTAAAAACCATGAGCAAGGATAGAAGAACTTTACTACTGAGAAAATTGGAGAATTACAATGAAAAACTACACTAAAAAATACACATAATATTTTTGTCTCTCTTTCTCTTTCTTTTCCCTCTCACCTTACGTCTCTCTTCTTTTGCTTGCTATTTGCTCTCTTCACCTCCTGCCTATTTATAGGCAGGAGACGTGAGATGGCTGGCCAATCCTTTTACTTATTTCAACTTTGGTAGGCACCAAAAATGGTGCCTACCATTTTTGATAATTTTTCCACTTGAAAATTTGATTGAGAGTTAATCATATCTTCACACTATTCTTTCTACCTTGTCGTTTCATGTTGCTTACGTCTCTGTCAGGCTATACGAGGATCGACACTACATAAACTTGTCACCATTGATTACTTTTGTCATAAAATCTGCCAAGTTATCCATTATATAAATTTTCTGCATGTCCACCGTTTCTTCTTCCACTTTCTCACGAATGAAGTGATATTGAACTCGAATATGTTTTATCTTTGAATGAAATGGTGGATTCTTTGCAAGATGCAAAAGCACTCTGACTGTCACAATATAGAGTAATATTCTTTTGTTTATTCCCAAATTCTTCCAACAATATCTTCAACCACACTGCTTCTTTACTAGCTTGTGTAGCTGCTACATATTCTGCTTTTATTATTGACGTAGCCACAACTGACTACAATTTTGAAATCCATCTCACAACTCCTTTAGCTAGTGTAAACACATATCCTGTAGTGGATTTACTTTTATCAAGATCACCTACATAATCAGCATCAACATATCCTTTGATAGTAAAATCTGATCCTCCATAACATAAAGCAACATCTGATGTCCCTTTGATATATATGAGAATCCTCTTAACAGTATTCCAATACTCTTGACCAGGATTCACCATGTATCTACTAACTACTCCCACTGCATGTGCACTGTCTGGTCTTATACAAATCATAGCGAACATTAAGCTTCCCACTGCTAATGCATACGGTATTTGAGACATCTCCATCCTCTCTTCTTCATTATTAGGACTCATACTTGAGGATAACTTGAAATTAACAGGAAGAGGGGCATAAATTGACTTACAATCTTGCATGTTGAATCGTCGCAAAATCTTCAAATAATTCTTCTAAAAAAGACAAATCTTCCTATTATTTCTATCTCAGTGAATTTGCATCCCTAGAATCTTGTTTGTTGGTCCCAAGTCCTTCATTTCAAATTCCCTAGCTAACTGTGCCTTCAATTCTTTGATACGATCATTATTGGGCATGTCGTCTATATACAACAGCAAGACTATAAAATCATCTTTCTCAAACTTCTTGAAATATGCACAAGGGTCTGCATTCAATCTGTTGTATCCAAGGTTCATGATGAAGGAATTAAATCTCTTATACCATCACCTCGGCACCTACTTTAAACCATATAGAGACTTATTTAACCTGTAAACCAAGTTCTCTTTCCCTTTTTCTTCAAAACCTTATGGTTGGAGTATGTAAATTTCTTCTTCAAGATCTCCATGAAGAAATGCAGTTTTCACATCTAACTGCTCAAGAAGCAAGTCAAATATAGCACACATTGCCAGAACTACTCGAATCGTAGTGAGTCAAACCACAGGAGAAAATATTTCATTAAAATCACTACCTTCTTTCTGAGCATATCCTTTACCACCAATTTAGCATGATATCGCTCTACTTGATCGTCACCACTCCGCTTGATCTTGTAAACCCATTTATTGCAAATATGCTTTCTTCCTTGTGGTAGTGATACCAACTCCCATGTCTTATTCTTATACAGAGCTTCAATTTCTTCCTGCATTGCAGCCATCCACTGAGATTCATTTGAACTATTCATTGTTTCTTGAAGAGTTGATGGCTCTCCGTCCTCAGTTAAAAGACAGTATGCAATATTGCTCTCCATAATATAATCTGAGTGCCAGCTCGATGCTCTTCTTATGCGAGTTGGTCTTCGAGTATCTGGAACGTCATATTCAACTGGTTCTTACTCCTAGTGCTTTGGTGCAGCTTCAAAAGAATCATTTTGATCAACTTCCCAATCCACTTGTATTGTTGTAGTTTCTGGATTCTCTTGTACAATGCCAACATTTTCTGCTTGCTCTTGATCCTTATCTTCCATGAAGTTAACATCCTTGCTGATAACAATCTTGTGGACAATGGGATCCCACAGATGATACCCCTTCACACCTTCAACATACCCTAAGAAAATGCATCTTCTAAATTTTGGATCTAACTTTGTAGTTTCTTGGGAATTGAACATCACATAGGCAGGACTTCCAAATATATGGAGGTTAGAATAATCCACTGGTTTACCAGTCCACATTTTCATCGGTGTCTTCAACTCAATTGCAGTTGATGGAGCTCGATCCACCACATAACAGGCAGTATTGACTGCTTCTGCCTAGAATTTCTTATTTAAGCTTGCAGTTGTCAACATTGCTCTTGTTCTTTCCAACAGAGTTCTATTCATTCGCTCTGCTAATCCATATTGTTGAAGAGTGTATGCCGTCGTGAACTGCCTTTTGATGCCTTCTTGCCTGCAAAATTCATCAAATTCTTTCCCAGTATATTCGTCTCCATTATCTGAGCGCAAACACTTGATCTTTTTACCAAATTCGAGTTATACCCGCGCTTTGTAAAATTTAAAAGTTGGAAACACATCTACCTTCCTCTTGATAGGAAACACCCAATATCTCCTCGAATAATCATCAATGAATGATACAAAGAAATTTTCTCATCCTAGGGACGAAACTGGTGCTTACCATACATCAGAGTGAATCAATTCTAGAATTTCTATTCTTTTAAACTTTGATGTGTTGAATTTCAATCGATATTGCTTACTCACAATGCAATGCTCACAGAAGGCTAATGATACCTTTGTAGGACCTAGAAGTAGATTCTTCTCTGCAAGTATCTTCATTCCTTGTTCTAACATTTGTCCAAACTTTTTATGCCACGTCATTGCAGATTTGTCATCTGAACTAATCACCGCAACGGATGCCTCTCCTTCTTGTAAAGTTACTCCCTTCAGCATGTACAAATTTGCAACAATCTTCTCTACTTTCATAAATACTAGCACTCATTTAATCACTTTCATGATCTTGTTTTGAATCTCAAATCTGAAATCGAGATCATCTAATTGTCCTACATACAACAAATTCTTCTTCAGGCCCTCCACATGTCGCACTTTTTCAATAGTCTGAGTTATCCCATCATACATCTTTAACTTGATGGTGCCTATAACAACGATTTATAAAGCTTGATCATTACAGCTATACACAGATCCCCTGAGACAGATTCATACTGATGGAACCATTCTCTTCGAGAGGTCATATGAAAATCAACTGTTGAGTCGAGAGGCCATACATCAACAAATCTTCTCTTACTTCTAATAGTCGTTGCTGCTTCACAAACCATTGCATCTCCATCATCTGAAATATTTGCTGCATTTCCTTAAGGAATAGAATCTTTCTTATTCAGATTCCAACAATCCTTCTTCAGGTGCCCTTTCTTGCCACAATTGTAGCACTTGAAATTCTTCTTACTTCTGGATTTTGATCTATGACTCTTACTTAGGCCACGTTTTATTGATCCTCCTCTCGTCATTACTAAGGCTCCCGCTTGTTGCGAATTTGTCAGCTTGTCTTCCTTATTTTTGCGCTGACTCTCTTATTTCAGAATAGTAGCTGCAATATTGTTTAAAACTAGAGTGTCTGTGTTGTTAATTAAATTGATGACATGCTGATCATATGAATCTGGTAGATTTTGGAGTAGAAGTTCTGCACGTTCACTTATCTCTATTGTGTGTCCCAATGATGTGAGTTTGATAAATAGAGTATTTAAAGTATTTAAGTGCTCCGTCACCAAAGTGGATTTCGCCATACGTAAAGTATATAGTTTCCTCTTCATAAATTTTTTTGAGTGATTTAGCCTCGTATAATTTTGTGAGATAATCCCATATTTCCTTCGCAGTCTTCTTTTCCTCTATACTGGATAATACTCTATCAGTTAAAGCTAGGTGAAGATTAGTTACAGCAGTCCCATCCATCTCATTTCATTTTTCATTTGTGACTCCAGTTGGCTGTTCACTAATGACCGCCAGACAATTATCTTTTCTCAAGATTGTCTTTATCTTCAACTTTTATAATAAGAAATTACCCCAATTGAACTTCTCAATCTCAAATTTTGGTGCCATCGCTTCTATCACGAACATAATTTAGCTATCACTATTTTATGTGAATAGTACCTATATGTATGAATAGTTTCATATGTGAATAGTACTATTGTGTATGTATAAATAATACTGTACAGTTATACGTAAATAGTACTGAATTTGGTGTCTGCCAACTACAATTGATGACAATAAAAAAGGTTAAATGGTTATTAATAGAGTAATTCCATAATTAAAACTTTATATGGGCCTAACTGTTGAGCGAGTGATTATGAAACCATATCATCAAGCAGCTTATATGTTTACTCGCCAGGTTGAACCACGCTACCTCCTACTGTGTATATTTTAACTTTCAAAACCAAGGACGATATCTGGCGTTTTCACTACACAAGCCATTGTATCGCGTGGTCCAAAACATAAATTCTTTCCCTCCATGTCTGAAAAGAGACCGTATACGTGGGGTTCACATGGATGCCACTGAATTCTGAAAGCTGAAAAGTAAATTACCGAAACACCCCCAAACACGACCAGCCCAAAAAGCCCTTTGCTAGGGCACAGTACAGTATCAAACTTCAGACGTTGGGGCATGCCAAAAAGAGAATTCTAAGAGATGACAAGGGCAAACCAGTCCAACGAAAGGTAATGCTTGAAACATGTCTGACCATGTCTGGTCACTCTATGCCAACACATTTGGCTCTTCTTCCAAGCTCAAACCGAAGGTCCGGAACTTTACTCTCTTTTCCTGTGATTTGGCTGGAGGGCATTGCACAGGGGAGGGAGATGCCTAAATTCTAAAACCCTTCATTCCATCAAAAATTTCAAGTACTTAGAGGTAAAGATCAGTTCTTCTCTGGAATCAAATCCATGCCATTGCAGATCTTCAGTCTTTTCACTTGCATTGCATTCTTTATTGGGTTTAGTAACACCAGCTGAAGCAGAGAAGCGCACCCACCCTAAACGTCGTTGAACCAGTCATATTTCTTTCGGTGTCCTACAGCAGTTCAAGAGGAAGAAGTTAAAAGATAAAAATCCTTCCTTTTCTTTGGCCGAACTCGTTTTCTACTCTTAAACCCAAAGCCCTGAAAATCCCAGCTGAAAACACTTTTCCTTGAGCCGAACTATCATTTCTTTAGCTCCAGAAATTCGAGTTTACTGTTTGAAAGCCCATTGCTGTGAGTGCCCTAAAAGTGCCCAACGATGGCGAACTCAAAACTCAGTTTCCTAGTCTTGGTTATACTCAATGTCTTAGCTCAAGTGAGCTCCAAATCAACAATCGAACCTTGTGCCAACTCCGATTCCTGTAACGCGCTTCTCGGCTACACACTCTACACCGACCTCAAGGTTTCAGAAGTAGCCTCCCTCTTTCAAATTGACCCAATAGCACTCTTAACGGCGAATTCCATTGACATTTCTTACCCTGATGTTGAAAACCACATTCTACCTTCTCAGCTATTTCTCCAGATTCCCATAATGTGCTCATGTGTCGATGGTATCCGCAAATCGGTTTCTACCCACTACAAGACTCGGCCTTCAGATACTTTAGGTTCTATTGCTGACTCGATTTATGCGGGTTTGGTGTCTGCTGACCAGTTAAAAGAAGCCAATTCGATACAAGATCCTTCAGTTTTGGATGCGGGCCAGAACCTTGTTGTGCCACTTCCGTGTACTTGCTTCAATAACACGGATAATTTCTTGCCAGCAATTTACTTGTCTTATGTGGCGAAAGAGGTGGATACTCTGGCGGGTATTGCGTCAAGGTATTCCACTACAATCACTGATTTGATGAATGTTAATGCTATGGGGAGCGCGTCGATCACGGTTGGTGACATACTTGCTGTGCCATTGCCGGGTTAGTTTTGTGTTGACTTGCAGTGTAGTAGTGTTTGCTCTTTAGAACAGTTTACCATTATTTGTGGTTTGATTTTATTTAGCAACTATTCAAATGCCTTGTTATTGGTGTGTTCCAGCTTATAAGATTAGTGAGTTGTTCGGTTTTGTGTGAGCTTTAGGTTTCTTCTGACGATTGCTGTGTAGAGAAATGTTTCTATACAGGCTCATTGCAAAGTATATTTGTGGAAAGTCAATTCCTTCTCCCTGGTTGATTTGATCCAATTCTTTAATATGTTCTTATGTTAAGGATCACTAATTTATTCGATTCAATTTCCTTGTTCCACAAGAATCCTACTAAGCTCTTTCCCTAAAGAACACATGATTTTATGAGTTGTTATTTTGTTTGTAGATATTAACACTAGACTCGTTCTTGGATTGCAGCATGTGCTTCGAAATTTCCAAGATACGCCTATGACTTCAATTTGATTGTGCCCAATGGTAGCTATGCTATTACAGCGAGTCATTGTGTGCAATGTAGCTGTGGTCCTGGAAGCCGCAAGTAATTCAAAATTTTGATTACCTTTGGATCATTGGCCTTTTTTCTCCCTTTAGAAGATAAGCATCGCACTTTCTGTTGACATGCCTTCTGATGCTGGATTTTACTTTTATGCAGTTTGTATTGCATGCCTGCTTCCTTGGCGGTTTCTTGTTCAAGCATGCAGTGTAGAAATAGCAATCTCATGCTTGGGAATTATACTGCACAGCAAAGTAGTGCTGGGTGCAATGTTACCTCTTGTAGTTACAGTGGATATGTCAACGGCACCATTATAACCACGTATGACAGTCTCTTCTATGGTTGTTGTCTGTTTAGTAGTTTATGTTGGCTACTTATGTCCTGGTTACTGAACTGCTGCTTCATCATCATGCAGGTTGTCCACATCTCTTCAACCTAGGTGTCCAGGTAAAAGTTGGAAATGCACTTAAGTACATGAATTCTAGAAAAAGTGAAACTGGGAACTCTGGCTTCATTAATAAAAAGAAACAGGGGCCGTTGTTAATCACTTTCTTTAGATTAACCATATCAGTTCTTGGACGATTTATCATCACTAGTGTCACCAATTGCTTTTGGATATTTGATGGTAATTCCATTGATATGAAAATATAAGAAATCGGAGCGAGCTAGTTCATTGAAATGTAGTGTCACCAATTGCTTTTGGATATTTGATGGTAATTCCATTGATATGAAAATATAAGAAATCGGAGTGAGCTAGTTCATTGAAATGAAAGTGTTGAATATCCAATGATATTAGTCAGCTACATTAATATCTCTTCATCGGTAACTTGTTTATGCCAAAATGGTGCAGGATCGCAACAATTTCCTGCACTTGTAGCCCCACCGACTTATGTACGCAGGGAGTCAACTTTTTCTCCAGCTCCTGCTCCTGCACCTTTATCACATGGTGCTGGTTCAACAACGCCCAAGACTTCTGGAATTCCAACAATTGGATCACTTCCTGGATTTACCCCTGCAAGTGGCCCTATCGGAAGTTCCTCTGACGCCTGTTCCTTGATGAATCCATATGGCACTTTCATGACTGCACTCGGGCTATACTTCTTTACCAGCTATGCGATGTCCATTTCATTGTAATTTTGCTGGGAAAGCCTGTCTAGATAGTGAGTTTTAGTGAGCTTGGTTATTTCAGTTTTGACAGGTTTTCATCTGTTGTATGTGACCTTAATTGATTTCCGTTTCAAACTTATTGGAATCTGGGCTACTTTTTTATCTATCTATCGACCTTCTTCAGTTGCTGTATTGTGATCTGCAAGGCATGAATTGGTGCCCTTTTTGTGATTCCATTTTTTGTGTTTTAGCAGAGCTCATGACAATTGTGCAGGTTTAGTATTTGCTTCGATCATATATTCTTCTTTGGCTCTCTCGCATTGGATTTTGTTGTCATGTCTGTTCCATTTTTGCTTTGCAGATAAACAATCTGTATTCCTATAGTTTTTCTTATTTCTTTAAAATGCCTCACCGTATTGTTGCAGATCTCTTGTGCGACGAATACCTATCGGTGAGGGTTGTCATGTATATCTCTAGCTCCTCATCATCAAGTTTCCCTTTATTCCAAATCATTTGCATTTTCATGATTAGCCAGCCAAGCAGCATGCCAAAATCCTAAAACCTTTTTGTGTGAGGAAATGCTGTATGCCCATTGCTTTTGCACATCAGCTTCTGCTCCAACTTGTTCACATTGTCTGACAACCTATGAGCTCCATTTTGAGGGATCAATTCATCTCTACCCGATTCTGTGTACCACCCTGTGTTCTTTTTCATTCATCCATCTATCGTTCCGTGTGTCACTCTATGCCCTTCTTCATTCATCCATTTATTAAAATCAAAATAGAGATTAGGGTGGAAATAGAGGTCAGGGTGGTTGTGCCTATTTTCGTGTTTCATCCTGATCTTCTCCATTCATTAATTAAATGCATTGCAATTTATCTATAATTGTAAAATAAAATAATTGTTGAGTATCGAAGGTTCTAAAATTATAAATATTAAATAGACCAAACTATAACAATAGTTTGATTATTAAAATCAGACTTTTAATTAATGTTTTTAAAAATATTTTAAAGATTATTTCTATATATATTAGATTTATTTTATCTAATAAATAAACTAAATTAAAAAATAGATATTAAAACTTAAAAGACAAACACCTAATTTATTAGAAAATTTAAATATTATTTAATACTATTTCTATAAATAATAATAATAATAATACTAATAATTTACTTAAACCTCTAAAAAAGGTCGTAATTTGATTTAAGAGTACAATGGTACTAATGAGTAATGAGGGAAACGAATCATTTAACAGGCACTATGCCATTCTCACAATATTGAGGTTGAGGCCCAGCAAAAGAGCCCATATCACCCATGGTCGACGCTTTATCGCCACCACTGATCAACCCCTGCTCATTCATTCAATCAATAACCGCCCCAGCGCCGTCGAAATCCTCAAGTAGCGACTAGCGAAACCCATTATAGACTTACTGTTTATATATTTACGTTCACTACTCATTAACTGAAATCCAATCCAAAGCCAGTACAAAGCGCCATTAACCTTTCTTGGGGTTTCAATAATTGTTTTCCCGCTGAATTTTCTTCACAAGTCGTCTTGAACATTGGCAAATTGATTGTGACCCATTTCCATGGCCTCTGTTCCTTCAAAACTCTACTCTGGTTTCTCTATCGTTCCATCTTTTAAAGCTTACGTGTCTTTATTGCCTGTATGTAGTTTTCGTCTTTTTGATCATTTTGAGCTCCGATAATTTGTGGAATTTGCAGATGATGTGAGCCTTGTTGTGGTGTTGGTGGACACAAATCCCTTCTTCTGGGCTACATCCTCGCTCTCTTTTTCTCAATTTCTCTCTCATGTAACCCGTCTAACTTCCACTTTCGTGTCTTTTATTGGTTGTCATGGGTTCGTTGGCCATTGAATTATTTTTTGTTGTTGGTTCTTTTTTCCTTTGCAGGTGTTTGCTTTTTTGAATTCCATTTTGTTGCTAAATCAACTGAACCAAGTAGTGGTAATTGCTACTGGGTATAATTCCTGCGATTATGTGTATGATTCATCTTCAGCCAGTCATCATGGTGTGGAGAACAGGACAATGCCCGCCTTGTACTCAGTATTGTTGCAGAAAATGGAGGAGTTTTTGATCAAAGATGAAAAACTTGGAAAACAGGAACCTCCTGGAGTGATTGCTTCTTCATTGCTTTCTGGATCATTGTCTTTAGCTCTTTGTTGTATCCTTTTAAAGTTACGAGCTTGTTATGTAATCTTCACTTCGCATATTGTGTGATCTGTATCCTTCTAGGAACTGTTCTGTTTACAGAGTTCAGAGGGCAATTGGGACCATTGAACAAATGAAAAGGTTTTAGGTTTAAATTTTCTGTACTGTGTAATATCAAGGAGAGTCTTAAAAATGTACCGTATAGGCTGTTCCTGTCTTGACTGCCTAAATAGATATTCAAAGGCTTTTCCGTACCGGACCACTCCATCCCCAGCCTCGGGTGAGTGTTCATACAACTGTTTGATAACA
This sequence comes from Erythroxylum mucronatum, assembly GCA_027563825.1. Classification (NCBI taxonomy): domain Eukaryota; kingdom Viridiplantae; phylum Streptophyta; class Magnoliopsida; order Malpighiales; family Erythroxylaceae; genus Erythroxylum; species Erythroxylum mucronatum. The sequence goes on along the minus strand of JAOSBP010000002.1, from coordinate 6,378,094 downwards.
TTCTTAGTGCTTGATTAAATGAATGATTGAGATTTTATCAGCTCATGGCAGATCTCTAGTTTAGTCTCTTGTTTCATTATTTAATTTACCGTCTGAACTTAATGCAAAATCATCTTGAGTGTGATGAATCCGTGTGGTAACTTATTGAAGATTAACCTTTTTGGGTTTTGGACGGTTGTTATACTGTTGTTCCACATATTTCTTGAAAGCTATCGATCTACTTAGAGTTGTATACAACTTTTAAAAATTGTGTTTTGCAAACTTTTTGTACATTTGAATGTGTTTGTGAACCCAAAAGCAAAGAGTTTGTGTGTCCTTCTTTAGAGTTTGAAAATTTGTTTCTGTGGTTGATCCAGCTGAGGCTCTCAGATATAGAATCTACCAGTCCTGATCTTGCCCAGTATAGACATTGATTGAATGGTTTGCTAACAAGATGTCAGATACTGTAACGTTGGTTGAAAAAACAATAGTGCCCTGATTTTTCTATTGAAAATGAATCTTTAAAAACTAAATATGCTTTTGCAAGAAGGATTGTGTGAGCAATTGATATGTGAATCAGTATAGTGTTGCCCAATAATTAGATATTTGGTTTGAATGGCTGCTTGAGAAAAGTGCACTACAAGTTCTGTGGGAAGTTCTGTTGTTACGTAGGTATATTGCATTTCTTGGATGTCTTATCCATATGTACGTAACATGTGTCATTCCCTTGCATCACATGCAATGTGCAGATATTATGTATGCAGGGATCATCAGATGGGCCTGAACAGTATGTTTCTATGATCTCTTTTCTCATTGATGTTTTTTCTTTGATGGTCAAATGTTTGCTCTGATTTGATTTTCACTATTTTGGGCACTTTGCAGATATGTAGCGATAATGAATTCAATATTCTCTGCCCAACGGTCTATGGTATTGTGATGCTCCAGCTTTTACTAACTTGTATATTCTCTTACAAGTCTGGCTGCGAATAAAGTGTGTAGGTTGTATTAAAGGAATATTAGAGTAGCTGATGATTACAGTTTTATTTGCATTGCTTGTCCTATCCTTCAAAATCTTACTCATCTAATTTCAGTATCTTTGTTTCTGTTAGCCACTTCCTCATCATCTTCATCATTGTTAAAAAAGTCCTGTCAAACTTGTTTTATTTGTCTCCCAAACTTCTTCTTCTGTGTATCTTCCAGTCAGTTAATTTTGGGGCCTTCAGCCGATATAGCATCCAAGTTATATTTTTTAGGCTACAGCTCATCCTAACAACATCTTCTAACAGCAACGTTATACTGTCCTGAACCTTAACGTCAATATCTGGGATATACTCCCAGCCACATGTCTATAATAATTTGAAATGTCACCTTGATTACAGGTGCCGATAGATTCTTGTTATATTGGTGCTCATAATTCAGCCTTCTTGCAGCAGGTCGGTCTATGGATACATATTACTGTGAATAAGTTTGCGTTTTCAAATCTATGTTCGTCAGCGTTATGCTCCAATTTAATAGCTAATGATTGCTTTTTTAACAGGCTTCTTACATTACTGGCGGTGTTTATGTTAAGCCCCAACATTTGGATGGGCTGTTTCAGTATCTGGTGGTATGTAAACTGCTGTCAGTGTATTGCCGGGGAGTTCTGAAAGGATGCCATTATATGTTACTTTTTTGTTGAGTTTGATCATAATTGCTGAAATTGTCAAGGTTCTGAAATGAGTACTAGTGTATTTTTTTCTATCACTGAATTTCTGCATAAATCTGAACAGGACTTTGTATTGTTATATCATAATGTTTGTATAGTATGTCCTATGGAGTGTTTTAATTAGCCCTATCACTTAACTATTCCTTTTCTACAACTTTTTTTGCTTTTCTACACCTCGATGCTATGATATCCTGATCTTGTCTAAATGCAGACTGTTTTTGCAACTGATCTACATTGCCGCAGTTTCTTACAACTTCCTAGGCCTGCTGGTGTGGATTTCCGTGCATCGTGAGTCAGCTCTGTGTATTTATCATACTGTTGTTTTCCCTTGTGACACTTTTTGCGTTCACTACCATTTGGCCGCTGAACCTCATCTTTTATCTCTTACATAACTAAATGAAAAAAATCTGATGGAAACAAAATGTAAGCATGAAAGATCCATCCCATTTAAGAATTTTGAGGTGGAAATCTTTAATTGTTTGTAATTAGTAATTTCAATGGTTGATTTATATACAGCTGAAGTATACCCTTTGGCTGTCATACCTAATTTCAGATAATTATCATTGTGCCTCAACTTATATTTATATTGTTCTAATTCTTACAATATTTGTGCCTTCTGCAGGTGCTTCTGCCATAAAACCACAATTGATATGGGCTATGTTTGTTCTGTGTGTTTGTCCATTTTCTGTAAGCATCACAAGAAGTGTTCGACTTGTGGGTGAGAACTTCTCACCTTAAGACTTTGAGATTTTAAGCACGACTTGCAGGCAGGCGCTTTTGTTATCTATGCTTAGTTGGGAAGAACTCTTTGGCTACTGGTTTGATGTTTTAGTAACAAATAGACTTTACAGAATCAAGTTCTATCAGAATTTTACTCGATTCTGAAGGAATTGACTTGCTAATTTTCCATTCTTGATGAAGGAATCAACTAAATGTTTTTTTTTCTTTTTTAGCATCGTATAGTCTCTCTTTGCATGCTCTTCACTCATTCAGATGTGTCATGGACTCTTTCTTTAGTGATACTTGTCTTGTCTGGATATGATGCAGGTCAGTATTTGGTCAAGCGCAAGCAGATAATTCTGCAGGATCAGATCGTAAGAGAAAGGCTCCAGAAACCTGAGTGAATAGCATTATATATTAATAGTACTAAAGCAAGCAACGTGCTGTCGAAGCTGAAGGACCATAATTTTGGGTGACTGATTGTATTAATGGCAACTCTGGCAATATGCCGTCTGCTATGCCACTGCACTGGAATTGAAAAATTGGTCGTTGGTCAGAAAGCAACAACTTTGCCATCTTCAGGGATAATGTTGAGGTGTTTGCCTTCTTTCCTTTCCTGTCTTAATTAACATTGTATGCTGCACACGGCGGTTGTTTCCCGGACCCGCTCATTGAATAACATTTATGATCCAACGGAAGGATTCTTCAGCAATACTAGGACAAACGCATAAATATAGAAGAGAGATTCTAAGATGCCTGAAACTCGAAATGGATAGCCGTTACTTAGAGCTGTACCTGGTCCGGTCGGGTCCAGTTTAAATATTTTAAAAATCTCCGCAATTGTTTTATCATCAAGATTATTTTATTTATATAATCGATTTTTATTTTTAAAAATTATAAAATGCCAAATATATTAATCTATTATATTTATAAATTATTATTTATATTACCATATGATACTATTAATGCATGAAATTAATTTATTTTATTTATTGATTATTAATGATATATTACTACATGATAATAAATTAAATCTTTTATTGGAGTCATAATTATTATGTAATATTGTTAATAAGTAAGATGATCAATTTTTTTATTAAGAAATTAATTTATTATTTTTCACTATTAAAAAATAAAATCATAAAATTCTTATCATTTTATTTTTTTAGATCTCATTACTTATATTAAAAAGCGCAAATGAAATTTTTTTTATATAATTGTTGGATCTCATTACATTTTATTTGTTATTATTAATAAGAAAATTAATTAATAAAAGTAAAATTACCATTACCATAAAAATCAAATGTCGTATTAAGAGAATACATGACAATTGTTGCAGAAATCACCTTCTTTTATTTTAACATATACTTTTTTTCTTCTTTAAAATCTTCAATCAATTGTTATCTCCTTCTGCTCAATAGATAAGTCGTTTTCGTCATGTTAGTGGTGGTGGTCGGTGACCTCTGTCATCGCGCATGGCATGTCAGCCACCTCCAGACCGCCACGTTCTCTCGGTCGGCCGCTGTTGCATATGGAGCACTTTTTTTTCTTACGAGATGTGTTTTAGGAGGGATAAAAGACATTTTTAGTTATCTACATCTAATCGTCGTTCGAATTGAGTAAATCTTTTCTAGTCTAAAGTTTAAAGCGACTGTATACATGAAAACAATTCGAATCCATAATCTCGCCTAAATCAGGAAAGCCTCCTGCCAACTCAGTTGGACGTTGGGATTGCATACTTTGGAGCTTTATTTCTGAATTTGGCCCCTTATATGGACTAACAATAGTTCTCCAGTCAATAATAATTGTTGTTTGTCATTAGACGTCACGTGCGCATGGAGAAAGTCACGTGGCCAGCCTCTTGACTCCGTGAAGTGTAGAGTGGTGGTGGGAGATCTGTCACACGCACCATTTTCAGTTTTTCCTCATTTAGGTCGGTAAGGGTTTTAGCTGCTCGCCCAAATCATGGCGGAGGACGCGACGACGCAGGCCGTTAAAAAGGAACCTACCGATGAAGATGCGCCGGGAATAGAGTCACAGATTAAGGACGCCATGCGCACTCGTGTTGACCACTTCAAAGAACAAGCAGAGTACTCTCCCCGCCTCTCTACATATATATATATATGCACACACACACACACACACAACACATGCAATTGATAATTGTTCAAGTGTCGTTTACTTTGATTTTCCTTTGAAGAATGCTAAGAATTGTATGATGATAACAACGCAGTTCTTTGACGTTTGAGGGGGTTAGAAGGCTGATAGAGAAAGATTTGGGATTGGAGCAGTATGCTTTGGATGTGCACAAGAGATTTATCAAGCAATTCCTTTTTGAGGTATGCATATGATGAGCGTGCTTGATGTGCATAACTTGTAGTCTTTTACTATAAATACTTTTGAATTGACACACATTTTAGACACTTTCACATCTTATGTTCTTTTAAATCTTCCGAGTTCTAACGATTAGAACTTCGTAGTCTAATGTAAGTGAGCTGTGACTTGTATTCAGACAATCTAGTGCATTACTTTCTTGCTACTTGTTACTGTGGCATCTTTGGTCCACTGTATTGTGGCTGCTGTGGATGTTGTTGATATAACTTAAATGCTCTTTTTTTTTTTGCTCAGTTCATGTCTGATAAAGTGCGTCCAAACCGCTTAGATGGTGCTGGTGGTGTCAATGCCTCCAAGGATTCTGAGGAAGCAGTCCGTTCAGTTAAAGAAAAACTAGCCGAATCACCTGAAGGTGTTGAACCAAATAACAACATAAAGGATACCTGCTCTGAAAATGAGGAGAAAATGGAAGACTCTCCTGTAATGGGCCTTTTGACAGGAATAAGAGCAAGTAAACCTCAAACTGAGGAAACTCAATCCAATCAGAACAAAGAAGTACTGAGTGAGAGCAGCATAAAGAAGGCCCTGTTGAAAAGGGCATCTTATATTAAAGCTAATACTGAGTATGTCACTATTTCTTTTGGCTTGACTGTTAGTCCCTGTAACTATTTTACAACTCTTATCCTTTTGTCCTTGTGTATTCATTTTCCTGCACTCGTCATTCATTTTCCTGCACTCGTCATTCATTTTCATGTGTTAGCAAGTTGTGCTACCTTCAATTTTATCCACTTGATTGCTTTCAGAAAAATAACTTTATTAGCACTTCGCCGACTTCTAGAGGATGATCTTAAGCTCGAAAAGTATGCACTTGATCCCCACAAGAAGTTCATTATGAAGGAATTAGATGAGGTGAATGCTATTAATTGTTTAACAGCTGTTTTTTGAAGTATGGAACATGACATATCTTTTTGAATTCCTTAGGTGCTCAAATCTCCCAAAGCTTCTGAAGTTAAGAAAACAACTTCAAAGAAAGTTTCTCATGCCAAAGCACCTAAAAAGGTACAGAGAGACACTAGTTCAGATTCTTTAGATAAGGAGAGTGATGATGATATTGAAGATGAGATAAAACCAAAGAGGAAACCTGGTGCAACACAAAAGACATCAAACTCTGATGCATCTAAGAAACGGAAAAAACCTGAAAAGGAAATCAAGGTATCTGCTAAGAAACGGATAAAGCCGGCTGAAACGAGAGCTGAAGACAATAATGGTGCAGAAGACAGTGGAAATACCTCAGAAGATAGTCATTCTCAATTGTCAGCAGAAAAACCAGCCAAGGTCTAAAACCTCAATCCTTTCCTAACCCCAGTCTCCTGGTTCAATTGCCCAAATTCTGTCTGGTAAAACAGCTTAACTTTTTAATCTTGTTTCAGAAAAAGGAACCTTCTACTCCAGCTTATGGAAAACTTGTGGAGCATCTAAAATCGGTTATCAAATCCTGTGGAATGAGGTTTCTCTCTGACTTGATGTTCACAAGCTATCTTTTTTTTCCCCGTCCTAGCTGGATATATTGAAATTATCTCTTCTGTAGTGTCCCTCCTGCAATTTACAAAAAAGTCAAGCAGGTTCCTGAGAACAAACGTGAGGCCCAGCTAATAAAGGAACTTGAAGATATACTTTCTAAAGAAGGATTGTCATCAAACCCTTCTGAAAAAGGTGATTTTCCTGTTAAAAATCTAACTCTATCTTGCAAATCATGAGTTCGAATTAGTTTGGAAATGGACTGGGCTGGATCTGACCCCCATAAGGCTCGGGCCTGCCTGGAATCCCTTCTAGGTTTTTTTCAGGCTTCAAGCCAAAAAATTACCAGGTTTGGGCTGAGGCCGGGCCCTTTTTCACCTCTAACTAGGATGTTATTTGAGGGTTTGATTGGTTTGTGCCAAAAATTCTTGAAAGTGAGCATTTACTTAAATGTTGTGTCCTATTTTATAAGCAACTCATTCATGACATGTAATTTTTTCTTATAGCATTATATCTGAAAGGGAAAATGTTTTGTTGTAAATTGATGTTGTACCACTTTCCAAAAAGAAAAACAACAAGATGCTTTACCATCTTTATTTGGCAATTTTAACATATTATGATCAGGATGATGTGGCAGCTGATCATCATGTAGCAGACACCCATGTGGTTGCTGCTTATGATAATGCCAATGTTTGTGTTGCTGTCTCAGCTCTGGAAGCCACCAGAAGTGTTCTTCAACTAACTATTACAAGTTAATATTAGGAGTTAGTTGTTACTTAGATGGTTAGAGAGTAGAGGTAGTTAACTGTTAGTTATAAAGGCTGCCTTATTTAGTTGTATTCAACTGCCCTTTTAGAAGATGCTAACTTTCTTCCTTAGAAGAGTTAATGAGAGAATGTCTCTTCTTGTTACCTGTTTCTGTCGTTGAATGAGGGGGACATGAATTCATGGATGAACGCTCATTTATCTCCCCCTTTGAGAAGCTGGCTGCATCCTCACTTGGTTGCATTAGGCATCTTGGTATTGGATAGCCATAAATCTGTCTCCTATAGAGATGTTATTTTTGTTAGGGTCAAATGTCTTCCTCGGAGAGTTTAGAAATTCGGTAATACTCTGTGCTTCTGTTTCCTGTGGGAAATATAACCATCTTGGCAGAGATTCTGCTTATTGTGTATCATGTTTTGGGGGTATTGGTTATGTAAATGAAATTAAGGGGAGTAAGACAAATATAACTTTTATGAGGGTTTTAATGTGAGTTTACAGAGGGATTATAGGATTTATGTTTATGTTACCTTTATCGCTGAGTGCGGAGATCATCAGCCTTTATCTGCTTATGTGTGAGAAAATGGTTGTTGACAACTCTTTGATCCTGCGCTGCAGAAATCAAGGAAGTCAGAAAAAGAAAGGAGAGGGCAAAAGAACTGGAGGGCATTGACATGAGCAATATTGTGTCAAGTTCTCGAAGACGGTCTACAGCCAGTTATGCACCACCTCCAAAACCTAAAATCCAGGTTGAAAGTGATGATGATGAAAGTGGTGGTGATGGTGATGATGGTGACAACGACGACGACGACGAAGACGACGACGACAACGACAACGACGATGGTGACAGCAATGAAGATGATGACGGAGATAATGATGGTGATGTTGATGGCCAAAGTGAAGAGTTAGATGAGGGTAAGTTATTATGAAGAAGTTGTTGAATTGGATCTCGGCTCAATGTGCTTAATGGTGCTTTTTCCTATTTTAACTCTCGTTTCTTTTATATTCAGATAATGACGACGACAGTGAATAGATCCTGTACAAGCTGGCTCGCAGGATAACTAATAGTAGAATCATCCAATAGTGCACGATTGTATTACGAGCACATGTTTAAAACTATAGTGATTATCGATTGATTATGTCATTGCTGAGTGTAGGAACTAGGAACAGGTATCCGTGATTAGAGTAGAGTTATTTGCAGGCTTGCAACATTGCCTTGTAGGTTTAGCTTAGCCGGTTTTGTTATTCTGAAATGGGTATTCAAGCTGAAAAGATGAGCTTCAACTTGTAAGACGAGTCTTATTTTCCGTGTGGAGTCTGGTCACAATCGCCAAGAACGTAAGTTATAGAATGTAGAACGTGTGTTATATATGAAAAATTTCTACGTCCTTTATCGTTTTCAGCTGAAACCTAAGATATATACCTAGACTTCAATCATAACATTGATAAAGTGAAACCTAGATGCAGCTCAACTATCTCTAATGACAATGGCGTCACGTATTAACGCAGTTCTTACCCAAATCAGTTGTTGACCAAAGCACGAGCAACAAAATTGCACTCTCATGAACACGAGAACCTTGCTTGTCTCTGTATTTGAACTGGTGAATTTTCTAGTCTGATTCCATTCGTCAATAACATTTAGCCCCTTGGACAAAATTCAAGCAATAGGAACAGTGGTGACCTATCACAACATAAAGAAAAGGGTGAGTGGTGTCTTGGAGTTTATATGTTAATATATATAGTGGCTTTATGTTAATGTATCTGAAACAATTTGTACTGACGTTTGCATGACCAAGTTCAGGTTACATGCTTAATCTCGTCATATTGAGTACTTAGTTTTACGCATTAGCAAATAATTGGTTTTCTTCCAAATTTTATGCCCTCATTTGAAGGACTCCTTGAAATCCAGTGAAACTTTAACCATCGGAGGAAACAGATGAATCTGAATCCCCAGGGTTGTCGCTCCAAGTATTGTCCAATCTGCTTTCAGTTTCAGTCTTACAATATGCTGACAATCCTCAAATAAAGAAAAAGAAAAGTTTCAAGACTTGCAGCCACTACACTCAAAATTGCACCATACACAATTGAAAGCTGAAGACTTGTAAAACAAATACATTGCTTGAAGCAATGGCCCTATGATTTAGAGACAAAAGTATCACGAATTATAAGAAATTAAGAACCTCACGAAGGCACAATTCACACACTGTCACCGCAACTCTGTGGTTGCAATTGCCCACCAACGATTTTGCCAACAAATACAATAACTAGGAGTGGTAAAGTATGTTGGGGGTATAAAGGTAAAAGAGTCGACCATAGCCTCTGATGTAGCCATCAAGATGATCATCGTACTTAACCCCTGACAACTATCCCTCCAACACTCTATCGCTCTCTTTCTCTCGATCCCACACACAAACACTCTCTCTTTGTAGAAGACTTAAAGAGTGGTAGTTACTAGTTAGAAAGGGTGGTGACATTATTATTCAGTATATTACTATTTTATGCACCGACATACAAATTGAATCAGACACTTGGTTCTTTGATGTAGTTGAACATGCAAAAACAGGAAAGGATAACTGGAAAGAACTTGAAATAATTTCCACAAGATCTTGAGTTGGAGTCTCAATTTAACGAGAAGCCTTTACTTTTAATTGCACGAGAGATGGAACTTGGTGGGAACCCAATTCTGTGATTCTGAGACTCAAATCCTGATACCTGCTTAAAAGTATCATTCTCTGAGAGCAGAAATAGCCTGTTGATACAACCCCACTAATAATATGGGATTGGCATGAGATTCAGATTCTTCTAAACAGCTAGGCATAGGATGTGAAGCAAAATTCTCTTAGAATAACACGCAATACACGCTTGCATATTCACGACCCTTACGGATTCTTTCCTTTCTCATACAACTTACACAAAGGAGAATTATAGACAAGATGAGTTGGTTCATTAATAAAAGACTCAAAATTTACTTTAAAGAAAGTGAAACATGTTTTGATGCAATCTCACTTGAAGACACACAGAGAGACAGAGGTATACAGAAAGATTTTTAGGTAAATTATGTTATGGCTCTAAATTCTTGACTTTGCCTTCAACTTCACATCATCTTTCTTTCAAGTCCTCTTATGACAGGGGTTGATTCTTGGTTGAAACATTCACATCATGTACTCCATAGCTGCCGTTTCCGTAATTAGTTGTTGATTTAGTAGTATCTGTGATTGGCAATTCCTGGAGACCACATTTTTCATCCGCCAATTCTGCCTTAGCTGAGTTCAGAGGGTCCTTGCTTTTACCCCATACCACAGTGTAGAGGCCAAAAACTATGATAATTGCGCCAATTATACTGCATTGTGTTTCACACAACAGAAACATGAGGTTAGTCAAAGACCCAATAGCTTGTAGATTACTGTAGAATCGAACTTAATAGTTGTTCTCTTCACTGAAAAACAAATGTTTGGCCATTTAGACTAATCGGAACAAAAATGTACATGAGATTAAGTACCTCCCAAGATGGGGTTGCTCAGCTAGAATGATGGCTCCAAGAGCTGCAGTGATGATCATGCATAAAGGGCTAAAAGCTGTAACGAACACAGGCCCTCGTTCCTTAATCACCACACCTTGCACATAGTACGCTACTCCAGAGCAAACAATTCCCTGAAATCGCACAGTAAATGCATAGAAAACACTCATTTTTGCTCAATACATGACTTGATTGTGCTCTAAAGATGACCAGATACCGATAAATATTACTTACAGAGTAAGCAGCAGCAAGAAGCCTAGAGTCGAAGCCAACCTTCCAAGCACTCATGTCACGTTCCATCACAAGTGCCACTGCTGCATTTTCCACCAACCCCATCAAGCACACCAAAGCTGTGAGAGAGAGCTCTGACGGGTATATCTTCAAAGTCTTTGCCTGGAAAAGAAGAACATAATCTTCACATGTAAGTAAGATTATAAGTAAACTAAAATAGTCAGGGTAAAGAAAGAGCTGATTTGCTTAGCCACCTGTAGTATAAAGAAACCTGCCCAGCTACAGATACCACCAAGGAGTAACAAAGTCCCAAGGGCCCAATGTTGTTCGGCGGGTGCACCGGTGGTTCCATGGTGGATTGCAGCGTGTGCTTTTATCAAATTGATGATTGGACCTTTATACAAAGTCATTACCATGGCTCCTAACAAGGTGATCACCGTTCCGACAACCTTTGCCACACTATGCATCTTCTTGAAATTCACCGTCTCCAGCCTACAATAACATCACGATGACCGTTAACGCATGATCATACTACGGAGAGGAAACAATAGCAACTAACTTCTCTGTTTTTCATGAGTTTATGTTGATATAATTAATAATCTGAATAAATATTCCACCTGAAGATAATTGCCATTATAAAGGTTATGGCTGGGAGAATATTGACTGTAGCAGATGTAAATGTTGCTGATGTGTAATTCATGCCCACATAGTAGAAGTTCTGATCAATCACTGGCCTGTTTCAATTTCCAACATTTGAATATAGTTAAATTAACATTAGGATTTTGATATATCCGCTTGCTTCACTGGTGCAGACTCTGTGCTTTTCGAGAAATAAATTATAACATCCAATCTCAGGTAATACTTTATTATGCTGCAACAAATACTTCATATCATCAGTGAAAAGATCCTCTTTTTGTCGATAAATCAATAAAAAGTTTTCGATTCTTTTTTTTGTCAAATGAGTGAAACCCAGTTTAGGAAAACCTGAAAAAGTAGTACACTTTGGAAAAGAAGAGAACAGCAGTGTTATTTGGATAGTTCACGGATGAAACTCTGAATATGCACGTGTTCAAGTAGGCATGGAGGAAGAGAGCTCTTAAAGATCATTACTCAAGAAAGGCAAGCACCAATATCCTCAGGAAGACTGGCAGAGTCAATTTTGGCCTCGTTTTCCTGTTAACGAGAAACAGAGAAGAAAAGGGCAATGAGGAATATTATTATTTTACCATCATTAGAAAGAGAGAAGAGATCATGCATGGCGTATAACAAAAGTCCATAGGAGGAATGTGTTTCCAAGATCATGCATGGCGTATAACAAAAGTCAATAGGAGGAATGTGTTTCCATGTATAAATATATATACATATATATTGCAAATGGTTGTGCATTCTTTAGAGACCTTTCAAGAACAAGAGCAAAAGGTGCGATGATAAGCGTCGCAGCCACATGCCGGTACACTGAAAGGACATAGTGACTCATGCCATGCTTGAAGGAAACCATAGTGACTATGTACATTCCTGCATAGCCAAATTGAAGGGAGATAATAGCCACGTAGGGTTTGATTTTCTTTAGGCCTAGGCACAACCTCTCACATGGACTTCTGTTTTCTCCCATGTCTCTCTCTCTCTCTCTCTCACAAGTTTCTGTGGTGTGGCTTGCCAAGGCTAAAATGAGTAAACCCCTTCTTATAGACAAGAAAAGTAAAGATTAATCTCTGTAGAATTATTCATGCACTTACTGTCACTCCATTTTCAAGATTCCTCTATCCATTAACCTGAACAAATCTGTCACCTTGGTGTGATGTAGAATCTAAACATAAAAATAATAGAGTTAGTCAGCTAGACATACATGGAGAAGTGTTCCTGTGGATTTCTCAGATAGTTATGCTCTCCTTTTTCATTTGTTTACTTTCTAAAGAAGAGATGTGGCAATTTGATTCATTGACCACCAAATGAGATTAAGGGTTAGTGCTCCAGGATGATGCATGCAAAGCTCTTTGTGGTGTTAGCACCAAAAAGAAAAAAAGAAAAGAGTGTTTTTGAAAACAATTTTTAGTGTATGTGACTAATTGAGTGCTTTGAGTTGGTGGATAAAATTCCCTAAAGGAGGATTGATTGAGCTTAATACTAGCTAGCAAGGTGTTTAACGAAGGATTTTACTTTAATCCTAGTAAATCTAAGAGGATTAATTGTTTAAGCTGAAGTTAAAAAAATTCTTCAAGCTAAAGTTAAAAAACACGAACTCAAAACTTCAAATTCTATTAAGTTGTATGCAGTTTAAGACAACACATTTAATACGTTTAAGTTCACCATACATCTCTGCCACTATGCTTACAAGTAGTAATAGAAGTTCAAGGTAAATTCTTTGCCTATACACTACGTATATACCTTGATGAATATTATATACAAAGATATGATTGTTTTGTTAAACAACCTCTAGTTCAGGCATAGATTGCGACTTGCTTAGTTGCCTGTGATGCGGAAATAAAAAACCTAATCGTTGTCGTTAATATGGTTTCCTGTACTCTTTTATGACGATGATCATTATCTATGTAACTTACGTGGTGGAAGCTAACATTATCCTTATTCCCCTTCTGATTTATTACCCTAAAGTTTCTTACTTTCTTATGTGTATATGCTGCCTCACAGGTTTTATTCCAAAGAAATGTCGAGTGATTAAGGCAGATGTTCACTTTTTGTTCTTTCTAATTTCCATGCCGTGTTGCCGTGTTTGATGCTCTTTTCATTCCTTTCTCTTTGCTTTTAGTGCATGTAACATGACACCACTTGCTGCTTAATTTCATTCTCAAAGGATTACGAAGAATATATAGGGTCTAATTTTGGAAAAGTATTTGTAATAAAAATAAAAATTTTCAGATACGATCAAATAGAAGAGTTTTTGTCAACACATGAAACTGAACGTACTCTACAATTTTCAAGCATTAACAGAAGGAGATGAATTGAACGAACGAACAATCTTCTCATCTATAATGTCTTATGACAAAGAACAAAAGCGATGTAATGGACTTAGCAATGATGATATTTCATTAGAGCTCCTGCAATAAGCGTCAAGTAGGAATTGGAGAAAAGATATCGCGAGTCCATAACACCATGTGTTTAGATAGTGAGTGAGCACAAAAACACCTGGGTAGATAATGTCCAAGGGATTAAAGTTGGTGCTTTCGTATATGGATTCCAACAAGAGATGATAGGCAGGTAGGTGGAATCCCACCTTTTAAATGAGAAGCCTTGTAAAGATGTATGCCAAAATGCTCACTAAATTTCAATAGGATTATGTAACTTTTTCCCCCCCTCCCATTCAATAGTTAAGATTGGCTTGCTGAAAGTTGTGGCTATAAACATTAGTTCCAGAAGAAACTAATTAAGCAAAAGCAAATTGTGAATGGCATGATCAGTTGGCCTTTTTATTTACAAATCCATAATTAACCAAAATGAATTTTATACTCCCTCCGATTCATAATAAGTGTCGTTTTAGAAGAATGCACACTTATTAAGAAAGTTAATGAAATGTCTGATATACCCTT
>JAOSBP010000002.1:6344603-6354972 GCA_027563825.1 Erythroxylum mucronatum | reverse complement strand
AATAGCCTGAAGAACAGCTTTAATCAAGATCTCCTTACCGGCTCGAGATAAAAATTTATTCCTCCAATTCTGAATACCAATGATTATGTGATTCACTGAACATTATACTTGTAATCTTTTTTGACCAAGTCTTCAAAATACGAATTAATATGTTTTTATACTATTTATTACATATCTTTGTCTATATTAACTCAATTAATGGTCATTAAAATATAATAAAATATATAAAAGTAATTGAATAATTAATTATGATCCATCACCTTAAAGCTAGATATTCTCATTTAGATTAATTTGAAAAATTCTCTTGATCGAAGTGGAATAATAATCTCAAAATAAATTTTAAATATTATTAATAGAATCAATTACTAATAATGAATAATTAAGATGATTAGAAACTTAAATAAATTAGATATTAATTTCATACATATAATTAAAATATTGCAGGATAAAAAATTAAATTATACGAAAAAAATTATGGGCGAAAAGCCACTACAATAGAACATGTTTTTTGTGATAAAAATTTTTCGTCGCTTAAAGACAATAATTAGGCACAAAAACTCTTTAGTGATGGTAAAAAATCGGCACTTAAATGGTTGTCAAATCTCAGTAGCAAATACTTATTTGCGACGTTTTCACAAAATCGTCATCGAATATATTTTGCTCCGATCATGGCTCCGTCGCAAATAGGGATAGGCGAGGAGAAAGCAAATTGTCGCAAATGACTTATTGCACCATTTTTTTGTCACTAAACATAATAGCTTCGTAAACGTAGGTGTTGGTAATAACGTTTAGCGACAATTTAATTTTGGTAGCAAAATATATTTATCAAAACGTAACTAATTATTGGCGACGCTTTGTAGAACGTAGCTAAAAAAGTTTTGGTGATGATTTTGTAATTGTAGCTAAAAAATGTTGGTGACGAACTTTTTGTTTTTTTACTACACTTTCTTATTAACATTTTATCATTTAATTATAATTATTGATAACATTTTTAATCCATCTTATTGTTTTTAACATTGTTTAAATTATAATTAAGTAAATGAAAATATAAATATAAATAATTAAAAATTAGATGCATTTTATAAAAAATAAAATGTAATTAAATGTTAATTACAAAAGTTAATCAAAAAAATTTATGTACAAACTAAGACTCCTCATCATCGTCACTACTACTTACATACTTTGACTCAAGTATTTGTTTAACCATCTTTTTAAGGTTGGTTAACTCTCTTTTCGTATGGTCTAATTTTTTTCATAACGTTGTAATTTTTCTTCAGTACACTCTAGCTTTTCTTCTATACGATCTAAGTTTTATTCATTACATTGTAACTGAGCCTTAAGCGATTGATTCTCCTCTTGAAGCATCGTTACATATGCTGGTCATGACGATGATGAATCAATTAGCTTAGGGTCATATCCAGGGACGTGGCTACCCTTGGCCCAGTGGGGCACTGGGCCCCCCGAAATTTTAAAAAAAGTTAATTTTTTTTTAATTTTTAATTTTTTTTCTATATAAAAATATAATTTTTGGGGTTTGGGCCCCCCAAGATTTTAAAAAAATTTGTTTTGGACCCCCCTATTTGCATTGGCTGGCTACGTCACTGGTCATATCCAAGACCTTTGATGTACTATGATTTTGTACCAAGGATATTATTGCAAATGTCATCTATGTTTAACTCATTTTCATTAGACAATGATCTTTGCAAACAACTCATGCATCTTATCCTAAATTTTAAAATACAAAATCAAGATTTAATTCAAATATTATTAGTTACTACTACATAAATAAATAAACTTAAAAATTAAAATTTTAATACTTACATAATTATTATGTGCTTCTTCAGATGTCTAAGCCTTCACCTTCCTTGTATTATGTCATTTTGTAGAGCGTGATCCTATCACACTCTTCTCTATATAGTTGATTCTAACTCTGTTTTATGAAAAAGAATTTGAAACGTAATAGATAATATTGTATTTACTGCTATAATAATAACTTATAAACAAAGAACTTAGAAATTCTTTTCGTACGACAACAAATGATTTGGAGTCGATGTTGTGGGGAGTTTTCGTTTTTCCTCTATTAACCTTGGTTTTCTCACATTTTTCCTAAATATAAAAAAATAGTCATTAAATTGTGTAAAAAAAATAATGAAAGCAAATGTGAAGAGAAAGAAGACAAACTTTAACCTTAGTAGAGGCCCAATAATCACATATTTCGCTTCACTTTTCTGGAATCACCGGTTTGAGAACATGTTTCTTTGCCTCCTCATCTGAAGGAAAAGACTTGTAGTATTTATGGAGTTGATAACGATGATGATCCTCCACCCATTGTTTCAACAATGAACTTATATAGATTGAAACTTTAGGGTTCTCGATATTAACGATATTGAGCTTCATCTGTGAACAACACGTAAAAGTTAAATTAATCTTTAAATTAAATAAGTAAAACAAATTTGCATATAATTAAATAAATTGAAAAATTAGCGAAACTTTGTCCAAAACATTTTGTAGCAAGTTGTCTTCCTTCAACTGCTTGACATGATGATGGCAAGACAATTCATTTTTAACAATGGCTCCTAATTCACTGGACAATTTTGTTGATTGGATCTTTTCAACATGACGACATTGTCTGGGGTCAATATGTACAAACAACTTGTTGTTCATTGCAACATTCATGCGTTGCAACTCAGAACCTTTAGTGATACCTTTACCTCTCTTTTTTATGTTGGTATTGAAACTTGACAATAAAAGAATAATGATAAGAAAAAACACAATAAACATGTAAAAATATATTTAAGCACAAGTTTAATTATAGGGGGTAAAGATAAACAGACATGAAGATCGTTCAACACTTGTTGAGGTAGATTGAGGTTGTTGCTGATTGGCTTCATTGGTGGATGACCTTGATGTTTGTTGTTCGATAGGGTTTGATTGATATAGTTGTTGTGGGGTTGGATCAATTCCTCTTAGGGCATTTATTGATAGTGATTGGGCTACATATGCAAAAGATAGGAAGAGTTATAAGATTACATCTTACTTGTCCCAAAAAGGTGGAATCAGCCACCTTAGCTGCCCCTACACCCGGGCCCCCGGACCTGACCAGATAGTGAGGGGTTAAACCACAGTTTGATCTTAGTCGACCACCTAGCAGAGCGGCCAATGCGCTCCTGTTACTGGGAATCGAACTTTGGTCCTTGTCCCAAATTACCCTGCTAGATTGCCAACCGAGCTACCCATATGCAAAAGACAGGAAGAGTACAACAGGTTATATTATTACTTTATTAGCCTTAGTTCGGGTGCAATTTCCTGATCATCAAAGAAGCAACAGAAAGCTGCTCTTTCGAACGTAGAAGCGGAGTATACAACAGTTGTAACTACCGCTTGTCAAGTAGTTTGCGTAAGAAGGACAATAAGTTAACAATTTCAATATATATCTAAAAATCCTGTGCAGCAAGGGAGAACAAAACATATTGAGATCAAGTTTCATTTCATTAAAGAATTGGTTGCAAAAGGAAAAGTAGAGTTAGTCTACATCAACACTAATGATCAACCTCCGTAGACATTCTTACAAAAGCTTTGCAAGAGAATAAGTTCAAGAACTTTCGATTTATGATAGGTGTACAACCTCTGAAGTAAAGGGGGATTGTTAGATAATTTAGAATATTTTTAGTATAAATGTTTGTTGAGATTGATTGTATTTTTGAAATTTAGTTAGAAAGTATTTTGGAGTAGATTATTTTTGTATCTAGCTATTAAATAAGATGCATACCAGCTGTTTGTTTAAATGTTTGTTAGGAAATCTGCAAGAGATATTGATAATGCTTTATTTTTGTAATTGAGAAGCCACTTCAACTATAAAAAGACAAGCTTGTTAGTATTTTTCTCTGCATCAATGAAATAATCGTTCACTTAACTTCCTTAAACGTTTTTCCTATTTCGTTATGTTGCAGTTGCTTTTTGTTACAGGACAACAGTCTCCTGTAGAATCTTTTCCTGTATTAACATGCCCATGAAGAATTTGGCATCCAGGGTACTCCAAGCTTTCAAGCCACCAGCCACCTATGAGATGAAGGGAAAATCAAGGTGGAAAAAGAAAAACCATGCTACGATCATCGAAATATGTAGTTTGACGTCTTTGTGAAAGAGTGACTACAGAAAAAGAGGATTTATATGAGCTTTTTCTTTTGGAAGAAACGCTTTAAGTGCCACAGCTGCAGGACTGAAACAGCAATGCATACACCAAGGGACATCATACTGAACCATGCCACTCTTTCGTTGGTTCTTTCACTCACTTGCCTCATTCCTGCTTCCCTGTCAGTAGATGACCAAGAGGCAAGTTTGAAAATTGTGCATGGTTGTGTTTCATCAATTACATCGGTAGCATAAGTATATACCTTTCCTTCAGATAGTTTACTCGATAATGTAGATATTGCACTACTTCCACGATTCTCTTTAGGGCGAGTTCAACACCCTGAACATAAGCAGACATCAAATATATAACATGCTAAAAAGTGGCAAAGAAGGAAGATATATTAACATAGATGTGAAGTAAATACTGAACCAGGGTGAAGCAGGTATGAACATGCCTGAATCTTTTCTTTCGTAGCCACCGAATCCCAATCCTTTGCAGAAATTCCAATCTTCCAATCAAGGCCTAGAGTTACATGTCCAACTTGTTGCTGAAGTGAATCCACCCAGAAACATGCCATGTAGATTCCATCCTCAGTGGTTGTAAAAGCAAACTGACCCATGGTTACATTCTTATTCTGGTGAAGAGTGTTCCCATATGGGGATGTGACCTGAAAGAAGAAATATTTAGACCGAGTCTCCTACGTTATGGGAGTAACCCAACTCACCACCTATAGAACAAAGTCAAAACTCAAAAAAGATTCAATCGAACCAAACAAGAATTAGCCACCTGAATCACTGTTGCTTAAATGTTAACGATATATCACTGGTCAAACAGATAAAATTTTCCTGTTTGATAAAAGACGTAGCCCACCTACCTTGGTGGAGATGGCAAAGGTCTGCTCGGGGTTTTTTTCGTTAAAAGCATAGTAATTGGCCAAAACGACAATGTTGTTTTGGATCTCCTCTGACAGACACTTAGTTCCAGAACTGGGAATCGTTAACCATATAGCGTCTGCTCTTTGAGTTAGATTTTCAGCAACTAGTAAACAACACAATATCAGCAACAACACCGCAACTGGAGCGCTTGAGTTACAGTATTGCGCCATGAGAACAAAATGACCGTTGGCAGATGACACAGTTCTGACAGAGGAGATCTTGAAATTGACCAGTAGAAGTTAAGCGTTTCCCTTTGTCCAGTTTTGAGTCTTGACAGCAGTTTCATTACGCTTGTCGTTGTCCCGTGACTGGTACTTGCCATATTAATTGTGGCAGTGAACTCTAGGAGCGGGTATAGTAAGTAACTGATATTCAACTGATACGAGAGAGAGATGTTTATATAACTACAAATTCATATACATATTTTCGTTACAGATTAAATGATAAATTATTCGTTACTTTAAAATCTTAAAACTGAAACCGGCGTGGTTGAGTGGTAGGGACTCATCTATTCTTAATAAAGGTCAGGGGCTCGATCCTTGACTTTAGGTATGGAGCAGTCTTAAATCCTTGGGTCAGCTGTACCACTCTGTGAGGTGCTTACAAACCAGCGAGGGGATTAGTCACTGAGTCCGCCGGTGGATACCATGGTCTAAGACCAAAAAAAAAAAAATCTTAAAACTGATTTAAGTCACCTTTTCATTTTTTTAATAAATTTTGAACTACAATTTTGGCAACAAAAACTAATTTATTCAGAATTATAATTTAATTATAACAACATTTTTAAATTCATATAATAAGTGTCAGAAGAATGACATAATTGAGTAATTATAAAACCTAGTAAGATCTTCAAGACTAATTAGTGAAGTGTATGACAAAATATGCCAATCTCTTATTTGATTTCATCAATTCTATCAAAGTTATTTATGTTTCAAATATATGGTGAAATTTTTTTATATTAATTTAGGATTCTATCATATCTTCTTATCTTAATTTTATTTTCTTACAAGGCACGTATATGATAAAAATTTTATTGATAATTAATGAATTTATATTTATTAGATTATATTAAGGTAGTTGGATTTTTTTTACCGATTATATAATAAAATAATAAATTACAAGAATATATTCACATTTTATTTAAAATTATATTTTAGGAATATTAATTAATAATTAACTTTATTAATAACAAACAAAATTATCAGCAAAATTTCTACTGAGATGTTATTGTTATACTAATAAATTAAACTGTAAATTGTACCTACTTATATTAAATAGTATAATAATATTTAATTTATCAATAATTAATGAATATTAATTTAGCATAGTTGTTAATAGTCAATTTTATATATTTATAAATTATTAAATTATTTTTTAATTTAATATTTTTATATAATAATATTAATAAGTAATAATTAACTTATTAATGTTAATATTTATAATTTTAAATATATAAAATTAATTGATTTACATTTATTGTTAATCAATAATGATTGATCATATTTTCTTATTGTATTAACTGTAATATTCAATTTCAAAGCAATTTCATTTTGTATATATCGGCTTGCTAAACTCAATGCTAATAGTTTTTGCATTAATATTTTATTTTTAAAGTTATATTTTTATGAATATATAAATTAAATCACTTGCAAATAAAAAAAGAATAAGATAATTTCTTATAAATAAAATATGAATAAAATAAATAATTTATAAAATAATATTATTCCATATTTATTAAAATTGATTGTTACATAATTATAAATTACTATGAGATAATAGTTATCTTATTTACTAGTATATTAGATAATAAAATATTATTTTAATAAAAACCTAATTTTCTATCATTTTAAATTAGATAATATATATTAAGTATTAAATTAATAAAAGCATAATATTATTTAAATAAATTAGTAATGACGTATTAAATACTTGCTCATTTTTTATATAAGTAATGACCTTTAAATATGTTAATCAATGAAATAATAATGTTTTGAATTTTAGTTATTAACAATAAAATTACTTAAACTAATTATTTGTAAAATATAAATCATCTATAAAATAAGTGCTTGAACATCTTATTTATTATCTTATTATGCTAAATTTATTATCATATTATATTAATAAAGATTATTTATTAATTAATAATTATATATTTAAAATAATATATTAAATTAAGATACTATAGTAAATAATATTAAAGATGACAATGAATCGCGTTGAACTTAGTTTTTACCCCAGCTTGAGTTCGGTCCAAGGCTTGATAGGGCTTGAGGCATCCGAGCTTAAGCCCCACTGAGTTTGGGCAATCTAAAGCCCGACTTGATCAAACCGAGAATGAAATTTTTTATTTTTTAATTTAAAAAAATAAAAAAGACGTTATTTTAACTCAAAATGATATCATCTTCTTTACAAATTTTCAGCTTTGGACCGAGTTGGCCTAAGTAGCCCGAATTTGATCCCAATTTTTAAAAAATAAGATTAAAGACAGACTATTTCTTACACAATCCAGAAGAGTAAAGCAGCCTATATGCTTGAACTTCTTTAATATCCCTAATTAACTTGAACATAGTTTAATCATATATGCATGTGGGATCATACTTGAGTTGCATGTGTAGTTATCTGCAACAAGGGCGATCTCTACAAGCGCCAGACACGATTCTTATATGTATTGAGGTCGATCAAGTTCTTTTGGAGCATTAGGAGTTCACATATAAACATCTCCATCCTTAGGACACCATAATATTTTTCTTTTTTATAGAAACATCTTTGAATCCTCTCTTTACACAAGTGATATATCAAAGTCCCAAAGATAATTACAATAACTGCCTTCTCCCCTCTAGGTGCAAACCTATTTTATAACATCCATTCTAGAAAATCTACAAGTGAACTTTCCTGATTTTGGATACCATAGAGACAACAATATTCCATATTTGTGACAAGAATCTACATTGAAAAATAAATGCTCTATGGTTTCCTCTTCGTCTTTACAAAACAAATAGTTGCTATTTACTTTGAGAAATTTCAATATGTTGAGTGTTGGTACTTTCCTTTTAACAATAAGCCACAAGAGGAAAGTTACTCTGGGTGGGAGTAGTTTGCGCCAAACTATCTCCCAGCCCTCATGGATGGAGCCTTATCTCTGATAATTTGTTTTATTGAAATGTTAGAATAGATGTCTATGTTGCCACGCCATGTTTATCTTTTATTTCAACCCTGATTAGAGTTATAATTAGGGAGATATTTGAGATATAAACTATCTCCCACTCATGGATGGAGCCTTGTCTATGATAATTTCTTTATATATATATATATATCCTTTTAACCCTAATGTGGGTTGTAATTAGGGAGATAGTTGAGGCATTCTTTAAGCACATGGTGCCACTGATTGTTCGATACCCACACATTCACTTTGGATTTAAGAGAAAACCTTGTGTTAAGGGAATGGAATGTGGGAAGATTAGAGACAGGATCAATGTTAGACTAGTTATCAAAGAAGAGGGATGCATTGGCATCATTGCCTATTAAGCATTTGAATTGAGATCTAAGATCATTCTTAAGCTTCAATGGTTGTTTAAGAAAGTATACTCTTCCCTTTTAGAAAGTGCAACTGCAACCATTGGATCCCTAATGATTCTTAATTACTCGTAAGTGTCTGCAGTTTTTTTCCAATTAGGATTTTATTGGTGATGCCTAGGCGATTATTCCTAAGTCATATTCTTTGTAGGGTTTGCAAACCTCTTTCCACCATATCTTATATAGTAGTGTACCTTCTTTCCCTCCTGTCTTTAAGAATCTTCTCAAGAGTTTCTTAATAGATTTTATAAGGCCCTTGGATAAGAAGAAAAGGGAGGACCAGTATACATGTAGGGAGTTTAAGATAATTTTAATCAGTTGAGCCTTACTTGTAGCCGAGAGAGACAAATTGCACTAATTTGATATCCTTTTTCAAATCGTCTCAATAAGGGGTAAGCATTCACTATATCTCAACATTCTGGTTGTAATAATAAGTCCTATGTAGTTAAAGGAAGGAGCTTTGATTTGGATACCTACGAGAGCTTATAATCTTGTCATATTAGTTTATCACTCTCTGCGAAGAATAAACATCTCTTGGATTTATTTAGTTGCAATCCCAAAATTTCCTTAAACTATATTATTGAGTCCATTAAAGAACTAATGGAAGAAATTATGAGCTCCAAAAATAAAATTAGTCCATTTGCAAATAAAAGAGAGATAAGGCCAATTTTCTTACACTCTAAGTTAGATTTGAAGTCAGGATTGGAGGAAATATTCCATTCCAACAGTTTAGTGATGGCCTCTATTTATTGCATGAAGAGATAAAGAGATAGGGAATCATCCTGTCTTAATCCTCTTTTCCCTTGCAAGATGTGAGAAGATTCGTCGTTGCTTAGAACATTGAAAGAGGTAGTAGTAATGCATGCCATTATCTATGATCTGAGCTTCTCAAGAAACCCAAAGACTTCCAGAAGACAAGAAATGATATCCTAACTAACAAAGTCAAAGGCCTTTAGGAAATCAATTTTAATGGTACAGTTCTTAGGCCTATTTCTTACGAAATAGCCACTCAAGAGCTCTTTAATAACCATAATGGTGTCCCTAATTAGACTTCTCTCGATGAAGGCTCCTTTTGAATCACTAATAATAACCTTGGTCACTTATTTCAAAATGATTTTGCACAAAAAGTTACAACATGAGATATGCTTGTAGTTGTTGGAAATTGCTAGGGTTAGGGATTTTGGGGATAAGATATAGGAAAGCTCTGTTTATTTCCTTAAGGATTCGGTCTTTAACAAAGAATTCCTGCACTACTTTTTGTCACCATAGGGCCAATATATGGCTATACCCTTTGGAAGGTATGGCCATTTAGACCATCTGGTCCAAGAGCATTTAAAGGACTCATTTCGAAGACTACCTTTTCTATCTCATAATCCACCGGTCTAGTAAGGAGATTAATGTCCTCTTCAGAGAATTGTTAAGGACGAAGGATTGCAAAATAGGGATACCCTTGAAATATATAAAGGCTTCCTTTTTTAAGATGAAGTAATTGCAAGCGTGGTTCCATTCCATTATGCCTCTCTCTCTCTTTTGGTGCATTAGAAGGCTGGGGAACAAGCCTAACGCCGAGGAAAAGCAATCCCGTGCGCATCCATGCGTAACAGGTTAAGCAGTCCATGAGGAGGGTTGTGCCACACACACTCTCCACTTACAGTGTTGGACCTCGAACTTTTGGTGGAAATTAGAAATATTAAAATAAATAGAAATGAGTGTTTTTGAATATAAATTG
>JAOSBP010000002.1:6333113-6344503 GCA_027563825.1 Erythroxylum mucronatum | reverse complement strand
TGCTTAATCTTGTTCATTAATGCTTTAATTTCACTAATCATGTCTAATAATCATAAAAAAAATTCTGGGGGTAACAGTAATCTTTGTGGCGGTGAGGCTGAGGGTTCTATCTGGAGTGTGAAGAGGATTCTATGTCACCAGAGTTAATCTGCTGAGAACCTATTTTGCTAATGGCTGGAGGAAGTGGAAGTGTTGCTGGTGGCGGTGGCGGTAGCAGAGTTGGAGGCTATGCTGGTGTCTGTGCTGGTGGCTAAGGCATGGCTAGGGTTCTTGAAGTCGACTTTAAGAGAACCCGCATGTTTAAAAAGTTGACAAGTTATTACTGAAAGGGAAGTGTTTGATATAAAAATGGAGAATAATATGCATAAAAAATAAATTTAAAAAGATAAAATTGTAACCATTTAATTATCTCTTTTAATATGTCCAATAATATTAAATATACTTAAACAAATAGTCTTTTAAACAAAATATTAAATTATTCAATAATTAATCTTTAAATATTTTAGGATTTTTATTTTCAATAATGCATACTTAATTGTTATCTCATTATTAAATAAGGTAAAATATTTTTAGAAAATTATCTCGCCAAACATTATGGTGTATTATTATTCTATCCTCAAAGTCAATATTCGTTTAGCTGAGTTGACACATTCAGTATGGTCCGTGGAAATCCAAGGCTAGATTCCTTTCTAGTTTGGTGATGTTCAGAAATACAAAATAACAAAAAGAATTATTATGACTGATGTGGCACAATTAACCAAAAACTTAGGCATGTTTAGCAATCAATTGATTGCATTAGTTGTTAGCTGATTCTATTAGCGGTTAGCTGATAGCGGATTATATCAAATTATCAACTAATTTGATATGCGGATAACATCAGTTGTTTATTAAAAATGTTTAGTAAAATTAATTGTTTAGTATTAGCTATTTATATATAAAATGACGTATAATGGCATGACTTAAAAAATTATAAGGACATAAGTATTATATCTTAATATTTCTTTGAATATTTTCATAAAAATTTAGATTTTATATATTTAATTTTACAAAAATTAAGTTTATAACCCTAATAAAAAACATAGAACATATAATAATAATAATAATAATAATAATAATAATAATAATAATAATAATAATAATAATAATATAATTTAATTTAATTTAATTTAATTTAATTTAATTTAATTTAATTTTTTATAATTTATAAATTAATTAATCAATTTAGTAAATTAATCAATTTTTTAACTTTAAATTTCTTACCTTGTCTCTTATCCTTAAAATATTGGTGTTAAAAATTATAGTTCAATTTATAAGTTTTATAAAAAGATAAAATTGAAATGATAAAAAAAAAAGTCACAGGCATGACCAATGAGTGCCACGCCTATGACATTGTAAGTTTTATAAAAAGATAAATTGAAATAATAAAAAAAAGGAGTCATAGGCGTGAGAAAGAGTGTCACGCCTGTAACACTTATAACATAATAAAAAAGAGTCATTAGCGTGAAGTGAAGTATCACGACTGTGATAATTTATGTAATGCGCATGATAGTTATATTTTTATATAAATTAGATGGTAAATGATATTTGACAATTACAAACACCATTTTAGATCTGTGGCTATTCTTTTTCCAGGGCATAATAGTCATTAATGCTCAATTTTGTATCAGTTGAATACCAAAACGCTCCTATAGAGGAGCTTTTTAAAAATCAGCGAATTATATTAAATCAACCAACTCAATCCACTGATTACCAAACAAACTTATTAGCTAACACCCTCTAATCCGCTAAAATATGGCTGAAACACCATTTACCAAACGGGTCCTTAGGCTAGTCAGTGAAACAAAAACATCTTTTAGCAATGCAGAACTTATTGCTTCCAGTGGAGTCTATTGTTCCTACAAACAAAGAAAGTAAAAGTAGTAGTAGTAGTTAATGTATTTGTCACTTGTCATCTAGCAATTTATGACTCAAATGACAAATTCACTTCTTGCATTCAATATACTCCACTTACAGCCCTAAATAACCTCATTAATCATTTAAATTAAAACTTAAATGGCATCTTCCTCATTTGTGTCTCCAAAGAGGTACTTGGAAGACATAGATATCAATGTTTTAAAAATCGGACCTAAAGTTAAATAGGTAAAATTGATTTAAAAGATTTAACCAGTATTAGACCGTCATAAAATTGATTAATGATTGAATAAAATTGAAAATTTTGAAATATAACTGAAGGAGACTGTCATTATTCATCGAAAAAATTAAAATTTAATTAAAAAAGAAATTATTAATTAAAATTAATTGATTTATTTTGGTTCATAAGAATTGATTAATTTACAAAACTGACTAATTAACTAATAATTTGGTCACTTTTAACAATAAAACTTATTAAAGTAAATAAAATCAAAAAATTAAAAGTCAATTTGAAAAATTAATTGGTTCAAAAATTTTATGGTTAAAGTGTCAATTTTTTTATCATTGGTGGATACAATAAGGATCCCTCAAATATGTGACACCATCCCTTCTCGTGACTTCCTACTTTTTCTTTACCTTCTCTTTTATTGCTCGAACCCACCAATGATACGAATTTCATACCATACTAGCAGGTACTACCAGAACGTACCGTACCGACTAAAAAATGGTACGAAATCTTATTCATAGTTACACATCGTCAGTAACAATCAATACCGTCGATTTCGCATAGTACCGACCGGTACCAGCCAGTATTTAATACCAGTCAATACCGTAAACTTTGAAAGATAGGGCAAATATTCAGCAAAAAAACCCTTGAGAAAATAATGAGTGTGGGAATAAATGAGTAAGGAGAGGATGTAAATGAAAAAAAAAAGTAGGTAGGTTTTAAGGTAATAGTTTTGACTTTATGATTAAAATGGATCCTATTATTTTAATATGACATTGCCACGTGCCCAATAATTATTAGCTTAACAACATTTAAAAGAAAATATAATATTATAACATTTTCACAAGCACTAGGAATTTTTATAAAATCCTTTAAGTAAATAGGATTTTAATTATTAGAATTTATGAACCAGCAGTGGGGGTTAATCTCTTCTTACCATTATTTAAATATAATCCTTATAATTTGGCTTATAGATACATAAGAAAAAATATAATATTTTGGTTCCCAATATTTGTTAAGCAGCTGCTCAATATAAAAGTTTAAACTCTTAGATAAAATTCAACAAACAACTCAAATATCAAATGCTTTGTTAATGTTTGAGAACCAAAATAAATAAATTATAAGTATAATCACAAAGTATGAAAGAGTATAGTGATATAATTTAACTTTATTTAATAAGATTTTAATATCATTTCCATAAAATATTGAAACGATTTTTTCATATTAATTGTAGTTACTATTTATATGTGAACTATTTGAAAATTAATGTTAATAAAAATAAATAAATTGATGTTAT
This sequence comes from Erythroxylum mucronatum, assembly GCA_027563825.1. NCBI lineage: Eukaryota > Viridiplantae > Streptophyta > Magnoliopsida > Malpighiales > Erythroxylaceae > Erythroxylum > Erythroxylum mucronatum. The sequence goes on along the minus strand of JAOSBP010000002.1, from coordinate 6,341,069 downwards.
TTTAAATTTTTATTATTATGATTTTTGGAAATAGGTTGATACAAAATTATAAAGTATATAGTACAATATACTAATGGACTATATTGAAAATTTTAAAAAAGTCAAAGACTATTTCATAAATTTAAAAAATTGCCCGAATGGTACTCGGTATTGATCTATACTGGTATAGTACTATACTCAAAACCTAATCCGGTACTATGGCCAGTATAGTATTCATAACATTGGGACCCACTTCTTTACTTTCTTTTATCCTGTTACTCTCCTCTCCCTGAGTCCCTTCTTCTCCAATGCAAACCTTATCATTTACTACACCTTCGAACCTTATAAAAAAATAGAAAAATGTTATCCTATCGATGCTAAATCGACGCTTTTGATGAATGTTAGTTTCCTTCTCCCTTTTTTTGGGCTAAGAAATCAAAATAAAAATAAAAAGACAAAGGCACCCTAGCTAACGCAGGGTTCTTCGGTACAAAGCTTCGTGTTTATCTCGGTGGATTTGGTCCCGGACGGTCACCGGGGGTTCCTGCAAATATATGCAAGCCTATACTGAAAGCCACTGCGAGTGAGGCCAGCCGATCTGCACACTGGTTACCTTCGCAATACATATGTCGGAGTTGCACCTCCCATACTCGACCTCGAGTACCTGTCACCAACAAAATATCGTCAGTTAAGACTAAGCAGAAAGAGGAGAGGATGTTAATAACCTCAATGGAGTCTACTTCAATGATCACTCTTCTATAGCCCATCGCCCAAACCAGGGTAGGGCCCGAACGTACACCCCACAGTTTCGCAGTTACTGGAGAACCCTAGCCGATGTGGTGCAGGAAACCTCCACACCACCTCCCTCGACTATCTCAAATTAATCCCCCGTTGTGGCCATGTTGGACCCTTGTTTGACTGCCCCATCTTAATTTAGCTTAACCCAATCCACTGCTGGTTTAGTCCATCTAACTAAATTGTCGACAGGTGATCCCTGATTTTGCAGCACATAGCTCTCCGCTGTCCTTGCTCTTTCTATCCACCCGACATATTCTATAACGACTTGGTGACTTGCTTCTAGCCAAACAAAAACCTGCGTCAAAGATGCTGCGATTTCTCCATTGCCAGAGAAACTAGCAAGCTACTCCATAGATCGGACCCCAAGCTATCTGGTAAATTTGAACTGACCTTCGAAGGTTGTAAGCCACCCATTGATCAACTTCGTGTTGGAAAAAGTCCATGCCCATCGCCTCCGAGGGAAAGTTACACCAGAATGCTTTCGCGCGCGGGCAATTGCGAATGGCGTGCAAACTAGATTCTTCTTATTCACAGAAATGACAATTACGATCCGAAGTGAGCTTAGAAACCATGCCCTGTTGATTGGTCTACAGTTTTCCTTTAGTGAGGAGCCACAGGAAGGCTCTAATCTGCTGAGGCCCTGCCTATTTCCAGATGGATTCCCAAAGACCATTGTGAGCGTCCGTAATGTTGCCTTCAATTAATTCATAAGCTGATGCTACCGTGAACCTCCCATGTCTAGTTGGTCCCCAAATCAAGGTATCGCTCGCTAGACCATCTACATTTTTTTGTATCGTCTCAAGATCCATATAGACCGTGGAGGATAAGTATTGCTAGAATAAGTTCCAACGCCAGTGTCCACCCTCATTTGTAAACTCTTCTACTGTGGCGTAAAGGAGGCTATCTGGGAGAGGAGTGGTTACCACTATTATTAGAGGTCCCCACTCGTTTGCCCAATTATCCAACCATAAATGTGTGCGTCTCCCATTACCCAACTTCTATTTCATACCTTGGCGTACATACTGCCATGTGGCAGAAATCCCTTTCCAAATGACCGAGGCCCCTTTCCTGTCTATATTTGAGGGAATAGGGTTTAAGTCAATTCGATATTTAGCCCTGACAAGTTTGACCCACAAGGATGTGAGCTGATTGATCAAAGCCTAGCCTAGTTTAGTCAATAACGCATCGTTTGAGGACCGAATCCATTTGAGGCCTAGACCCCCGGCTTATTTGGGCTTACAAACTGTTTCCCAATTAACAAGATATAGTTTCCTCTGGTCACCTGTTGCTCCCCAGATAAAGTCCCTCATGATTCTCTCTAAATCATCGCATAGTTACCTCGGGGGTCTCACTGTCTACATCGTGTATATGGGGAGAGATGAAAGTACAGACTGGGTAATAGTAACGCACCCTACCAGGGATAAACTCTTTGCTCTCCAACTTGCAATTTTTTTTAGCGCAGTCAATGATGTATTGATAAGTAAGTCTCGTTGTACGTTCATGGATCAAAGAGACTCTTAAATACTTGCCAAGATTGGTCGTATAAGGGATGTGTAAGGCTTGACTGAGGCGACAAGTGGTTGTTGGGCAGACATTCTTGGAAAAAAAACATCTTAGTTTTGTCTAGATTTACTTTCTGTCCCAAGGCCTGACAAAACACCTCCAAAGTCCTTGCAATTACTTGCATCTGTGAATCCTCCGCTTCAGCAAACAAAACATGATCATCTACAAAGAAAAGATGAGAAATGGGAGGTCTTGTAGGGCTCAGCTTGACCGATTTTTACTGCCCTTGACCCACTGCTTGGAAGATGAGCTAACCCAGCCTTTCCATGCACAGGACAAAAAGGTAAGGCGAGAGCGGATCTCCTTGCCGAATACTGCAGGAAGGAATGAAGGGATCCGTCAAAGTACCTTGCTAATCAACTTGCATAGACACTGTCGTCACACATTGCATAATGACATTGATTAAAGTAACTGGTAACCTAATGTCATGTAAAGTGTTTTGGATGAAGTCCCATCGTAGCCTGTCATATGCTTTCTCTAAGTCCACCTTAATAGCAAAATATCTAGTTCTTCCGATTTTCTTGCACATCGAGTGAATGACCTCCTGGGCAATGATAAGGTTATCAGTAATTTGCCTACCCAGAATAAAACTACTTTGATTTGCCTCTACCAAATAATCCAAATGGGATTTCAGTCTGTTCACTATAATTTTGGAAATGATCTTATAAAGCACAGTGCAAAGGCTAATCGGGCGAAATTGAGTAATATTCTGAGGGGAAGGGATTTTGGGAATCAAGACCAAAATGGTATGATTTAAATCCCTGTCCCATCATTCCAATCGGAAAACTTCCTAAATGTACGTTATCACTTGTGGCGCTATCTGGCCCCATTGCTTTTGTAAGAATAACGCGTTAAAGCCATCTATCCCAGGGGCCTTATTAGGGTTCATGTCAAAAACCATCGTCATGATTTCTAGATCATGGATGGGTTGGATTAGCGTTTGAAACCTGGTCTCCGATAGTATAGGGAAAGCTTCTGAGAGCGGAAGACTAGGAACATTCCTGTCTTCTTTTGTATAAAGCTAGGTAAAGAAAGACCTAGCTATCAGGCCCAATTGCATTGGATCTGATATCATAAGTCCAGTGGAGTTAATGAGGCACTCTATTCTCAACTTCTTTCGTCGAGAGAGAGTGAGGGTGTGATAGTATTTTGTATTCCTATCCCTCTTGGAAATCCAATCACACCGGGCTTTCTGATGCTAATAAATTTCTTTCTCACATAAGACCTGCATCAATTCCCCACTAAGCTGGTCCTCCAAGACTAACCGAGAGTCCGAGTTGTCAACCTCCATGGCTCTTTGAATGTCCTCCAACCTAGCTAGTAACCTTTTTTTCCTAGAAAAGATATTGCCAAAGTATGATTTGTTCCAATTCATAAGATGCTCGGAGAACTTGGCTAAGGCTTTCCTCATAGTCTCCTCCGCTAGTAGCCAGTGCTTAGCTACCATAGCCTCGAAGTCTGGATGAGTGAGCCACGCATTTTGAAAACGAAACATCGAGGTCTTTGAATTCTTGGTTGTTGTCTAACACTCTATCAAGCTTGCAGCCATGTAGTCGACCCTAACACTCTATCAAGTCTAGCTTGGACCACTCCTCTCCTCCACATAAACTTGGAGCCCATATGACCTAGATTATAGAACACTCGTTTGTCTGAGAGTTCTAGTTTAGCATTAAAATCTCCTCCGATGAGCCAGGATCTACTCGTAGAGTGACCTATCCTTGTGAGAATGGGCCAAAGAATATTTTGAGTCGAAACTTGTAGGCTGGCATATACTGTTGTAAAATCAAAGGAGCCTGAACCATGCTTGATCGTAGTGTGGATAAATTAACAATGCGCTATTATAACAGAGATATCATAAGCATCCTTCCATAATAGCCAAATCCCATCGGAAAAACATTCAGCTTCGACTCTAACCGAATAATCGAACCCTAACTTATTGACTACTTCTGTCACCCGAGACCCACTGATTCTGGTTTCTAGTAAAACCAGCATACCAGGATTGTAATGACGAAGGTAATTGCGCAGGATAGTCTAGAATCGAGACCCCCTACCCCTTGACAATTCCAGATTATAATCGACATAAAGAAAAAAGAAAAGTCTACTCTATACTGGAGTAGAAATTGAACCTCCCTCAAGATCTCCAGTGTTGCCCTCATCCTGCTGATGCGAGGCAATTTCCTTTTCAGGAATTCTGTACTACATTTCGACTATCGCCCCCAACCCGTTTGCCAGGTCCAGAGGGCCATTGGGATGTTGGCCCATTCTTTCATCAATTCTAGTCAAGTCTTCTAGGGCCTCCACTCCTTCCATCTGCTGTAAACTTTCCTCGACCCCCTGTTCTCCAGCCTCGTGTAACTGACTCTTACAGACCATTTCCGTACAGTAGGAGATTTCAATCGCAATATGGTTTTCCTAGGTTGTGGGTTTTAATGGGATTAAAGGGAGACAATATCCGATCCCGGTTCCTTGTGGACTTTCCCCTGAGAGCTTTCGCCCTAGGATTTTGGGATATGGGTTATTTTCTGACCTTTTGGACCCTTCTTAGGGGTACGTCTGGGCCCGATAGCAGAAAACACTGGACCTTGAGCAATTTGCTTACCCTTGTCCAAGAAACTAGATAAGTTTAACACCTTTCCAAATCCGGCTGAGCTTTTGTGCACTGGGCCCTCCTATTGCTTCACCGTCCCTTCACCCTGACTGTCCTATTCTGATAAAAGGGTGAACCTCGAGCCACCCTCAGATCCATCATCCTTGGAACGTCCCTGCTGCGGCATCTGGTGGAAGCGTTGGCCATTGTGCTTCCTCCAGCGGCAGCTGCGGTGACCATCTCTTCTGCTGGAATCTCAGTGTCCCCTTCTCTCGATTTTGGATGTTCAGTTTAGGCTAGAGATCGCTTCGCACAGGCAGCCTCCGAATGGCCTACCATTCCGCAAGTAAAACACATCTGCGGCAGCCCTTCGTAGGCCACCCTCATCTTCTCCCCGTCGAGTTCCACCGTGTGGCGCAGAGGTTTACTCAGATCAACTTCACTTTTTTTAGTTAATAATAATATATTCTTATTTCAAAATAGTTGATCTCCCATATCTTTAGGTTTTAGACAACAATGAGGTCCGAACTTAGCATTTTTCATTATAACAAATCTATTGACAGTTCTTTACAGTTCAAATAAATAACAACTCAAATAAACACAGGGTTAATGGAGGTGGAAATACCTGGATTTAGTTTGATAATTGGCTAGAGATTAGCCCTCTATTTAACAACCTAGCTTTCCCACATTTAAGAAATCAAATACCTATAAAAGATAGAGTCTCTAATCTACTTCAAGATGGTGGATAAAGGGGAAAATTTAGGGGTTTCTCCTCTCTCCACAAATGAATATTGCCATTGCATTTTCAGAGGAGATATGACGATGCTCTTGTGGTACAATCTTGTATGGAAGAGTTCCATGAACCCTAAAGCTTCAATCATAACTTGGTTAGCCATTAAAAATAGGCTCTAGAAAAAATCTTGATGGTTTAACCAGAATGATATTTGTTATATCCTTTTCCATAACACTGATGAAGACAAGAACCATTTAATTACTCCAAACCAGGTAAAGAAAATGTCATTCTTCTCAAGGTTATTTTTAAAACTTCCAAATACATGACATGGAAATATAGGAATTGCAGAGTTTACAAACAAGTTAAGGAAGATAAGTATCACTTAGTGGACAAGATTCTGAACTGGATTCGTGCTACTTTATTAGCTAGGAAAGTCGATACTTTAATTACCCCTTGCATGAAAACTAAGAGGAACATTTAAAGGCGGTATTTTTAAAGTCATTCTTGTAACACAAAGCTAGTCCTATACTCCTAGTATTTGTAACTTCCAACTGTGGATAGATAGGAAAATATTTTGTAAATTGGCTAACGTTGTACTCTTATATTTTTTGTGATAATTGTGCTATAGATAATCGAATATCTTATTCATTTTTCAAAAAAAAAGTCATTTCACTTCATTCATCAAAGTACTAGACTCTTTCTAAATAGTGAGTGACGTGTGGGATAAAGCGACAAAGTGACATAGCAATAAGCAACAAAGTAACAGAGTGACAGAGCAATAAAGTAATGAGTGAGATGCACAACACAAGCACAACAATAAACAAATGACACTAGGGCACTGACTAGACATATTGACTTTGTTTTCATTCACCAAATAACAAAATAATATTGTGTTATTAAATAAACAAAATGAGAACATTTTTTATTATAGATGAGGTTGAGCTTTAAACTGATTATAGATGAGGTTGGGTTTTAAACTGGACTTAGGACATGAAGCTTAATCTCAAATTTAGCTCAAAGTCTGGTCAACTTAGGTTGAGCTTGTTAACTTCTGGTAAGGCTAGGCTCGTATACTTTTGCTAAGCCTAAATGGACATAAGACAATATTATTTGGCCGTTCCACTAGAAATCGGTTATGACTCTTTTTTTGATAAAAAGGACATATTTAAACTTAAGGTTTACATTTAATGACCAATTAAACCGTAACATTTGAGAGTTTACAAATTAAACCTTATCATTTGACAAAACAGAAAAAGTAATGGAAGTGTTACATCGTCACTTTTATGCCAAATTAGCAATAATGTGACATATTTATAATATTTTAATATCAACGTGAGTCCTACATAGCTATGTGGATCTAATATGGCAATGTGGGACCTATTTACTTAAATTAAAATGAAAATTAGATAATGTGGGACTTACTCAAATAATTTAACCTTAAACCTCATCTATTCCCTCTTTATTGCGTTGGATAACAAGTAGACCTCTTTGATAGTCCTTTCCACTAGTACACCTACAATCATCAATAACTCCATTTTGTGGCTATCCAAACATGATCAAAAGTTGAGGCAACCAACAATTCATAAATTTCATTTTGTTAATTCACTACGTGGTTTGCAACCTTAAGAAAACTTGCTCCATATGGTTTGTTATTCCTAGAAAAACCAATATGTGGAAAAGCCAAGTAAATAGCTTAGTAGTTGGATCACTACACTTCACTAAACACTTTGCTCTTCACTAAAAAAATACCTAGTATCAACTTATGCAAGGAGACATCACCACCAAACATCTCCAATGCTTCGCCTCACAATGCACCAGTAATCTCCATGCCTAAAGTTGTCACATTTAGCTAAAGGGAGCCACCATCAATTCCCATAACTTTTGTGTTGCCACATGTGAAAGTAAGCTGCCTGTCACCATTGATGTTGCTTCACCATCAACTTCTTCTCTTGCATTGATGGCTTCCTCACATTCCAATAGCATATTATAACTCAAACTCAATCATAAGCAGAAAACACAAAACCAACAAATCTCTAGAGGCATTCAAAATAGGAATGATGGGATTCCTGGATCTTATTAAATTTTCATATTTTATTAAAGTTGAATCATATTTCATAAAATTAAGGGGCCGTTTGGTTCCACTTCTGTTTTTCTGTTGTTGCATTTGGTTTCTGTTTCCTGTTTTTGGTTTTTGTTTTTTTCCTTAAAAAACGAAAACCTGTTTGGTTGAGATTTGTAATATAAAAACTGAAAACAAAAATCTGTTTGGTTGAGATTTCTAATAAAAACTGAAAAC
>JAOSBP010000002.1:6312073-6322693 GCA_027563825.1 Erythroxylum mucronatum | reverse complement strand
GAATTGGGCGAACCATCGATGATGGTTCCTCATTGAGTTCGCAAACTCATCCAAAATTGCAATCTATTTTTCAGGATCGAGAGTAGACCCTAGCTCCAGAGAGACTGTGCAAGCCGTGTAGATCTTATTGGTAAGAGAGGCTATGGCTCACAGGTCGGTCAGCTAGGATTCTTTTTGGATGACCTAGTTAGGACTGCTTTTTATCTTATTGTATAGTAGTTAAGTTTCAGAGGAATGTACAAACAGATATAACTGACAGTTATGTAAATTACTGAGCTTGATGAAATGAGATGGAAATAGTTTGATTTTAAAATGTTGCAATTTAATATTAATGTTTTATTCTTGTGATGCCATGTGGAGTAGAGTGATGTTTGTTAGTAGTTCTCTCTTATCGTAGGATACGTGCCGGAATGACCTGCGGGCGTCCCGGTGGGTACTCTACGGTAAGGGGGCGCTACATAAACTCTTTTAGTTAAGTACAAAAAAAATGACAATGCATTATTCTTAAATTTAAGATCTAGGTAGTAGACATGGACAATCAATCTTCAAATATTATAACAAGTGAGACTAACAACTCAACACACACTATTAAAAGAAAATTTAGAGACATTGATCCAAGGACATCCAAGTTAACATTCCAAATAAGAGGCCTAATATTCAAAGGTAATACAAACATAACATCTAAATAATTATGTACATAAGCAACTAAGAGAAGAGCAACCTAAAGGGTAGTTATTCAATCATCATAAGAACAATTTTCACAATCAAGTGTATATCAACCAAGCAATGCATGCATAATTGAACAAATACAATATGTATTGTGTTTTATTGCTAGTGTAAATGAATACACTATGTTTTATGTTTTGTTAATGGGATATATAATTATACATTAAAGAATTGTGAATATGGAAAGCTTTCCTTATGCATTTATAAAGAATTGTGAATAAATACACTTGTTATGTTCATGGAATGATTTGTTTTTATTTATTGTAAACATAATAGGAAGTCAGTTACTTCGTCATTTAATGTATTTTCTTCTAATACTTTCTTTTATAATTTATTTTTAACAAGAATTATAAACAATTACTTTTTGGTATGGAAACTCAATAACATTCCAATAAGAGAATTGAAAAGGGAGAGACACAACAATTTAAGAAGTGTCAAAGTCAAATATGTTTGTTAATAGTACATATAACATTATCATAAAAAGATAGTTAAAAATACACATCCATTTTTTAGCAACATAATTAACAACTACTCCTATAACAACACTTCTATCTTCTATAATAATATTTACCAACATTTTACTTTGATATTCAATTCTTTTGTCCTTTAGCAATAAAACAATGTTAACCTTCATGTTCTTCACTTCTTGTTCAATCTCATTAGTTTTCTTCAAATGAAAACTTGTGGATTGGATTCTCCTGTGCCTAATATTTCACATTCCTTTATTTTACCCTCCTTTTCAAAATGTTTATCACTTTTCTTAATTTGTGAATTAAGTAGGAAACGTTTCATTATAACATAAAAAGAAATTGCATTTACAAACCTACAAATATATGTCTATTTCAATTAATGATATAAACTAGTTCAATTTATATTAACAAATTAAAGAAATTGCATTTACAAACCTACAAAGAAATAACCATTTCAATTAATAATATAAACTAGTTCAATTTATACTAACAAATTAACTAAATAACTCAATTGGATAATAGAGGTAACTCTAAAATCTCCTACCTAGATTATGGTCTCTCTATGAAGTCCTCAGTTAATCCTTTAATCCATAATATTTGTGCATCTTTTGTGGATGTGTTTATGAATAAAGAGGTAGAATCCATATACAAATATTTCAACTCACATCATAACCCTAAACATTGTACAAACATAAATGAGAACATAAAAATGCTATTTTAAAATAGTAAAAAATCAATTACCGTAATGAACAATTATGCACTACATTTATGGTTAAAGGTGAAGCTATACTTTAATAAACAATATGCAAAGGTAATTCTATTTGCAACAGTATTTCATGTTAGAGGATAAAATGGTATTCTAAATGCACAAGCCATTTTCAATACAATTGTTACTCTAAATTGTGGGGTCATTTATATATTCAGGTTAAATCGAAAATGCAATCGAGATGAATCACTTAATGAATTAGGTTGAATTGAAGATGCAATCAATATGAATTAAAGAAGATAAACGAATCACAAAATTTTTAAGGAAAAGAAATGAAAATTAGGGAAAACAGAAAAAATTGAAATTAGGTTTTATGGTTTTAATTTTTTTAGTTTTAATTTCTGAAAAATAAAAAATAAAAAATAAAAAAAATAATATTTATATACACATTGGTTGCCATATCGGTAGTTGACCTCATTTGGTAAGCCCAGGTGGCCTAACTTAGCAGTGTAACATTTATTTGACATACTAAGCATTTTTTAAAAAAAATTGTTTCATTTTGGAAACGTTAGGGACTTAACTGTTACCAGAGATAATGGCAGGGATCATCATAAACTTTTTAGCAAATTTTAGGGGGTAAATTGGACATTTTGTGTTTCAATTATTTAAAAGCCATCTAAAGAGCTAAACAAAAGTTATAAAACAAATGTAAGCAAATGGATTTAATCCTCAACATTAAAGATAAAAAGAAGAGAAGTGAATAAAAACTTACCAGAAATCCTAAAAAATTTCTTTGTCAGTAGTAATAAAGAGAGATGAGGCACAAAGAAGAGAGCAAGATGGAAGCAATGTCGGAGAAAAGAGAGAGAGAGAGAGAGAGAGAGATTCATAATAGGTAGAGAAAGGTCACAATAAGCAAAGGGATAAGTGAGAGTCACAACAGATCTAAAAAATTACTAGAGGATTTAGGGTTTAAAGGGAACTAGGATTTCTGAAATTGTAAATACCTAAATTAACCAGGGAATACTTTTTAGGGGTCATTGAAACCAAAAAAAATTATCCACGCTGATGTAATTAACAAAACCCTGACATTTTTGTTAATTGAGAGCTACTTTAAACATTTTTTGAATATTAGGATCTTTTTTGTACATCGTTAAATTTTAGGATCTAAAACTTAAGTTTTGTTTAACATATTAAAGTCCAAAATGTATCATCATCCTAATAACAAACCATCCAAAGTTTTTAAGACAAGTCATTATATAGGCCTAAAAATGCAAGTAATTTAATAACCTGGGTTATTTGAAACACCATATGGATACAAAATAATGCTCGATGAAACTTGATTTAAGACAATAAGATGCTTAAAAGAAAAAAAAAAGAAAAGAAAGGGGACTACTTATGTTGATTATGTAACATTGGAGAAAATCTTATGCCTTTAACATGTAGCACAACAAAAAGCAACCTAGAAATGAAATAAAGTATCATGTAAAATTAGTTTTACCTATTGCTCTTAATTGTATTTATACCAAATTTACATCAAACAAAAAAGATGAAATAATGTCTTCTATTGTACTTTATAAGTCTTTCAAATCAATTATGTCCAAACTATTGTAATGGTCCTGGGCATGATACTATAATTATCAGCACATGATCTATATAACAATTAAACTTATTACCATCTTAGGTATAACTTCAAGCATAATGAAATAAAGGGTGTATAAAATCAAGTGCTTATGATGGAATAATGGGGCTGTAGTGTTCATAATTGGTCCACACCTTTTCGAATGGTAGAGGAAAATTAAGCCATTTATAGGGCAGGATTCCTTCAAAAAGAGACCTTACATTTTAGGCAAGGGATGAACAAGATTCTTTGGCAATGTTTCTAATTATAAAATTCAATGATTTTCGAGATAAATGATACATATATGTTTATGTTTGTTGGTACCGCTATGGAAATTAGTAACATCTACGAAAGAGAAAAAAAGAGAATTTTGAGAAAAAACTGGAAAGTGTAGACGGAAAACTTTGAATGCCCTTCCTCGTTTGCTTTTGGTCCTATTTATAGCCACTTCAATCTAATGCTTTATTGATGTTGAGATATTTTTGTTCTGATTCTTTGGCTCCCACAAATTATAATTTCATATCTTGTCATCCATACCTAATCAAGATAAGATTTAAACAATTTTTGACATATTTTTCTTACAAATTCGAAGTCTAAAAATTGTAGTTTTTACTAAACGTGCCCACGCCTAACCTCATTACCATTGTCTTTAGTTTTATCCTCTTAGTTGCACCTTATTTTAAGGCATTTTGATTTTTTTAAGCTTTAGATTTGCCAAAGATCATCTGAAAATAAAAGATAAACTAATATTTAAGATATAGTTAGTGATCACAATTAACACATGAGAATTAATATCTAAAATGATCAATTTTAATGGTCTTATCGACAGTCTTAACCATAACTCATCTCACTAATAGACTTCTAACAAGGGATTTTCATTTTAAAAATTAAATTGATATTTGAACATCTTTTTCCCAAATTTGAGTGCCTTAATAGGATGTTTAGAAGTATTAATATCCATGTTTATTCTTAAAACAAGAGAAAACTTGATCTGCATTCTATTTGATGCATTTTTGGTGGGCATTCTTCCACATAAAAAGGACATAAATGTTTCTATCCACCTATAAGAAATTTATTATTTCAACTGATGTTATGTTTGTTGAAATTGAATCCTTTTTTCTGGCATTCCTATCTTCAAAAAGAGACCTCAAGTGAAAATAAAGCAAAAGATCGATTTTTTTTCTTGATTTTTATAATGAACCTATTTTAGTTATTTTAATAAAATTATTTAGTCTCCTTCTATTAAACCTATTTAGCCTATTCCTTTCAAGTTAATACCAAATGTTAAGTCACTTAAGTCATATGGAATGATGAAGGATAAGGAAGAACAAGTTCGACCATTGTAGATTTATTCTAAAAGGAAAATATAAATCCCTCAAACTATGCACATACAATCTCCTCCTTTAATAACTATTCAAACACATAAAAAATCTTATAACCTTACTAAAGCTATCATACCACAAAATGATGCTTCTCAACTAGTTAATGAACTTAATCAATCAAATGATATTGACCTATTAAATGCACTTAGGAAATGAATCAAAACTTGAATAAAATATCCACAAAACATATTCAAGACTTACTAAAACCTATCCTAAAGTTATAAAAGTCTTCCTTAGCAATCTTTATATAATTCCTATTTCTAAGGAATCTATTTGAGACATTAGGAAATAAGAAGTGAGAGAACAATGTAGTTGGATGTAGATAGGTTTTCTCCATGAAGTATAAGTCAAAGGGTTTTATAGCAAGATATAAGGTAAGGTTGGTTGTCGAAGTGTATACTTAAACATATGGTATTGTTTATCTTAAGACATTTGCACTAGTTTCTGAGATGAATACAGTACAAGGACTATTATCATTGGCTGCCAATTTTAAGTAAAAATTACAGCAACTTTATATAACAAACACTTCTCTTTATAGTAAACAAAAAGAGAAAATTTACATGGTCTTGGTTTTGAATATAAAGAGGGATTGGTATGTAAGATAAAGAAATCCCTCTACAGACTTAAACAATTATTGAGCGTGGTTTGGAAGACTCTCTAAAATATTGAATAGTTGATGTTAAGCCAAAGGAGATTCTAATTGATATTTTGACGATAACAAAACATAATAACTACTAACGTGTTTATCATTCTCATGAAAAGAAATATTAAAATAAAGTGTAGTAGCTGGAGGTACATCATCTGATTAGGTTGCAGCTGCGGAATGTGATGCTTCACTTATACAATAACTGGCTCCAAATCGTGGTCTGAACCTTGATCACATCATATCTTATTTTCTCTTTGGTGGCATAGTTTAACCTGAAATTTATATTTTATTGAATATTCCAGAAATATAAAAATTTCAATTCAATATATTGTTGATTCAATAATTGATTTATTGAATATAATATTCTATTACAAACACAAATTAATCATTATCAGCACTTAATTGTAAATCAAAATCATCATCATCTTATTTTTCTAAAGAATCAGAATCAAACTCAAGCTCCTCTTTAGATCTCTCACCCACCTCATCCTCTCAAGATAAAATTTCAACATATTCATTATTTGGATCGTTCAAAGGTTCATTCTCGTCACATGTAACAGATGCATTATTTCATAAATATCTTCCTGAAACGCTTCACTTTCAATTCTCTGTTCTTCTTTTCCATATGATTCAAAAACACTTTTAAGTTTAACTTTGCAAACGGTCAACCAATCTGACTTATCTTGTCGTAAGCTAGAAAAAGGGACATAATGCACCTAGATCGCTTGCATTGCTAACACGAAAGGTTCTGGTTGATTTCAACTAGATTGTATCAGCTATGCACTTTTGTACCAACATTAAGATTTGAATCAAACCAGTCACACTTAAATATCTCACTCTGCTTTATTAGCAATGCAGAGTACTCAATTTCAAGTATCTTAATAATTTTACTATAATAATTCATCAATTCTCCCTGTATGTAAACTCCACTATTTACTGTTACCATGTTATGAACATGATATTCTGTATGGTATTTGTATCCATTAACGAAATACACCGGATATAATTTAACAATTCGCAAAGGTCCTTTCGCAAGATCTTTTATGAACTTGATCTCTATTGGATTTTCTAAGGCCTACACAAAAGAAATTATCGTATTAATAGTATAATGTCATTTGAACACTTTAATCTTATAATTCAATCGTTTCAATAATTGTAAGTGAAACTTACATATTTCTTAAACCATGTAAGAAAGTGTCTTCCAACTTCTTTATTGATATCATCCTGTGTTTTTTCTGGCATTAGCTCGAGTAACCGTTCCTTATATAATCTAAAAACATTATTATGTATTTCAGTTATGAATAATACTAAATTTCAAAACCCAAATAATCAGTTTTAACTTACTGCACGAAATTTTGAACCTCTTGATAATTCAATAAAATGTAACCATAGGCAGCCTCTATTTTTTCTTCTGTTAACATTCTTCTTGTTGAACGTCCATATGTTCGTCCAGGATATGTGAAAATGGATAAGCTACCATCAACATCACCCGTTCCTCCCCCATCGTCATTATAAGGAACTTTTCTTTCTCTTGTGTGAACATGCAGCTCAAAATAATGTGAACAAAATGTACTTGCTTTCTCCACTAAATAAGCATTACACATCAAACCTTCAATTTTAGCCTTGTTTTTGACATTTTTCTTCAAGTGATGCAAATAACTACATTACTCATTTCTGGTTATTACAATTTTGTTATTAAAACATGTTATTACTTCAATTTAAATATTTAATATAATTACCTCTCAAACGGATACATCCATCGATATTGAACTGGATCAGCAAGTTTAGCCTCATGTGCTAAATGCACAAGTAGATGCTCCATACAATCAAAGAAGCTTGGAGGGAAAATCCTTCTAATTTCACAAAATTACTGCAATTTTCCTTTCTAGTTTTTCCATTTCAACCAATTTTATTTTAGATGATGTTAAGCTTCTGAAAAACAAACTTAGTTATGTTATAACTTCCTATACCTTATTCGGTAGCAACTCTCGAAATGCAATTGGAATTAGCCATTGCATAATCACATGACAGTCATGACTTTTCATCCCAAATAATTTGTACTTCCTTATGTCCACACACCTTGCTAAGTTTGAAATATAACTATCAAGAAACTTTAGACTTTTTAACCATTCACACAAAATTTTCTTTTATTTTTGTTCAAAGTGTAACATGCTTTCAGATATTTATCAATGCGTAGATCTTTATCTAACTCATTCCTTCTATAAAAAGTTTCAAATCAGCTTGTGATTTTGGATTATCTTTTGTCCTCCCTTCGATGTTCAATATGGTATTGAACAAATTGTCAAAAATATTTTTTTAATATGCATCACATCTAGATTATGACATATCAAATTAGTTTTCCAATATGACAAATCCTAAAAGATGCTTCGTTTTTTCCAACCAACGTTTTTACTAACGATTGTATTAACTTCATCAGCTTCAAATTTTGTAATTTTACAACCCTAATTCATCAATCTCCTACAATATCTCCTCACCAGCTTTGTGAGGGGGAGGAGGTGTTTGTACCATCCTATTCTTAATGAACTTTTATTTATTACGTCTAAATGGATGATCTGGAAGAAGAAATATCATGTGGTTGTCAAACTAACATGTTTTGCCTTTGTTTGAAAGATAAAACATTGTTCGCTTGGCTGGTAAGGGCTTAGCACTAGAACTTAAAAAACTGGAGGAGAAGATAATCTAGCTGCTTTGTTTAAAATAGGCGATGAGCTTAGGATTGCTGTAAAGTCAAGTCTTTCAAACGAAATCATTGCCATAATAAGGACAAACCAGTTTTCCTGTTGTGCTCCATCCAAACAACATAACATATGCCATAAAATCACTAATAGTCCATATCAAAGTTGTTCTCAACACAAAATTTTGTTTCAAAGACACATCCTATGTCTCCATATCATATTCCCAAAGATGTTGCAATTCATATAATTGTAAGAATATATCAATTTTATGCTTTGGATTTCTAGGCCCTGGCACAATCGCGGTCAAGAACATATATGTCTCATTCATACACATCCATGGAGTCAAGTTATAAGGAGAAATTATGATTGATCATGATGAATATTGTTGGCCGGATTGACCAAAAGGTTAGAATCCATCCGTCGACAATCCAAACATAACATTTCAACTTTCAGCTGCAAACTCATAATATGTGTTATTGAAATGTTTCCATGTCAGTACATCCGATGGATGAATTATTATTCCATCTTCCTATTCGTGTTCATTATGTCATCTTATGTAAGATGTAGTAACATCAGAAATATATAGTCTTTAAAGTCTCAAAGTTAGCAGGAAATAATATATCCACTTTCAGGGTACTAATTTCTGTTTTATAGAACGCTTTCTAGACTTGAACCTAGATTGACAACAAAATTTTCACTCTTGTAATTTCACATCATCTCCCCAATATACATCCCAAATTACAACAATCAATTTTTTCGACAAACAAACCAAGACCTTAATAAGTTTCTTCATATTATAAAAACTATCAACTATTGTATGATTAGGAGGCAATGATTCATTATAACATCCAAGAATTTTATCAAAACTATAATCAAAAATATGTCCTTAAGACTTTATATTCAATATCCGAGCAATTAAGACATTGTCTCAAAATTTGGCCATAATTCTTAGTCAACTGAGTTTAGTAAGTCAAAAATTGTTTTGCATGTAGGTTTGGTTCTTCTTCAAGATTTTCTATATTTTTCTGAAAGGAATAACCGGCTGCATCATAAACTATTTGCATGTAAGAATTTTCAGTTGCACCCACATTATTTGTTCTAACTCCAATCCCCCATCATAATAGTCCATATTTACTGATGAGTTTACTTTATTACTCCTTGAGATGCTACAAATCAATGGCTCCCTATGTCATGTCCACTCAAAATAATTTGGAACAAACACTTTTCTCAACAAGTGGCCATTCACTTTATCAATAGGAAGAAAACGAATATGTTTGTACTTTTTACACGGACATCTAATCTTAGTTCATCCATATATGCAAGTTGAGAACATGGATATTGAATAAAAGCTTCAACTCTCTCGACAAACTCAAGAATAATAAAATCATCAGGTGTTAATCGTCTATCCATCCAAGATATATCAACATTACTCATTTTTGCAAAACTGTTAATTTAAGAAAGTGATTTCATAGTTAGTACCATTTATGTCCCCTAAGTTTACAGAACATCTAAACTTTACACAATATCCCTTAAGTATTAATCAATCGAATTAATTACCTACAATTGATGTCAATACTATGGTACATGACATTGTTTACACCTGTGAATCAAGAAAGCAAGTTCTTGTTGTGACTTTTAGGCTCGTGAAATTTTTCACCGATAAGCCTCACGGGAACTACATCATGGGTTTCTAGCCTATATACCATCCTAGGAGTTTATTATGAAAAGAACTATCTTGTCTATTAAACCTATGAATTTGTTGTGATAATACTAAGTTTGAATTAATCAAATTGAAGTTAAAGTAATTATGTTTGAATTAATCACCTACAATTGATTTCAATACTATAGTACGTGGCATTGTTTACACCTATGAATCAAGAAAACAAGTTCTTGTTGTGACTCTTAGGCTCGTGAAATTTTTCACGAATAAGCTTCACAGGAGTTACATTACAAGTTTCCAACCTATATACCGTCCTAGGGGTTTATTATGCAAAGAACAGACTTGTCTATTAAACTTATGAATTTCTTGTGTTAATACTAAGTTTGAAATAATCAAATTGAAGTTGAAGTATTTATATTTGAATTAATCACCTACAATTGATTTCAATACTATGGTATGTGGCATTGTTTAAACACATGAATCAAGAAAACAAGTTCTCACTATGACTCCTAGGCTCATGGAATTTTTCACCAATAAGCCTCACAGGAGCTGTATCACTATTTTTCAGCCTATATACCATCCCAGGGGTTTATTATGCAAAGAACTATCTTGTCTATTAAACCTATGAATTTCTTGTGTTAATACTAAGTTTGAATTAATCAAATTGAAGTTGAAGTATTTATGTTTGAATTAATCACTTACAATTGATTTCA
>JAOSBP010000002.1:6291251-6304667 GCA_027563825.1 Erythroxylum mucronatum | reverse complement strand
AAATAAATAAATAGTTACAATATAATTAATTGAAATATAATTCATTGATTAATTAAAATACTCTAATTAATTAATTACAATATTCTAATTAATTGATATATTGTAATTAATTAATTACATTATTTTTTACAAACCAACTACTATCAATGGTAATAGTAATCATTCTTTCCTCTTAACCAACCATCATAATTATAATGATAATATTCATTCTTATTTTTCACTATATTCATTCTCATTCCCATTATCATTCCCTCGTAAAAACCAACCGCCCTCTCAAATGACAGGCATGTTGACAAAGGGATTATCAAATACTATATTTCAAGACATTATTAGCAAGTTTGAAATAGATGATATTTATTCACCAGAGAAATGGTATTTTCACTTGGTCATGAGTAGTGGTCTAGCATATAAATCTATCACTATTTCTAAATTTGAGCCTCGGCAACCTTAACTATACTTGAAACAGTCATCATCCGTGTAATGACATAGATACAATTAAGGGTGGCTGCAACTCCAGATTAAAGGTATCAAGTGTAAAGGTTCCAGCACCAACCCTGTCGCTTATCGTGTAAGTTTTTGAGCTTATGGCCAAAATCGCTGATCTGTCGGCATTTCATACCATGACATTTTCTTTTCTCATCTAGAATCCGTCCAAAAATATAATGCTTCATTTAATTATTATATTATCTTCATACCTTGCATTCTTTAAAAATAACTACGTACATGCCAGTGAAAGATTTTTAAGTGAACAACGTCACCCCTTTGAGGTCGAGGATAATATTAATAATTGGTCACAAAAGAAACAAGCACAAAGCAGTAGGCCAGCCAATATTACTACGGATATGGTGGTTGTCATCGATACTCTCATCAAAGAAACCCTTTTCGCGGAAGGTTTCACTTTATCCTGATAAAGCACAACAGATATGATCAGTCGAAACAAATATAAATGATCTTTTGATTCTTGTAAAACCATGCCCGCCACATGGATCTTTGCCTCTTCATCCCCCAACACATCTCCAACTTGATCTCACCTTCCTTGCATTTTCGCCCATCCCCTCAACTCTGCATTGAAGACTTCTTCCATGCATATAATGTCTACTTCTCCCCAGCTGGCTGGCTCGACCACTCACCAACTCATACGGGTATTAAGCATTATTACAAGTTGTTTTCATTAATATGCGAGGTACGGAAGGTTATGGGTACGGTGCCATTTGAGAGATGGATAGAGGAGGATATCATCAAGTATATTAATGGTATTATTCACACGATATGGTAATATATATAGATATATAAACTATGAAAGATGCGACTATGTTCATTTAATGTTATTAGTACGTCTAGTTTAATCAGCAGGTGGGGACTAAGACAGAAGGGTAATAGATAGAGTTGTGTGGAGGGGAAACAACAGTATCTTATCAATGTCAGTGAATCGGTGTTCATGGATCTCTTTGTTTCGAGTTAAGTTGCTTCTTGATTATATTGGCATAAATAGCAAGGAACACTACATGTAGACGCGTTGCTAATAGTTCTCGACTACGTGGTACTTGTAAATTGGTATCTTTCTGTGGGACTCCATGTGTTTTTCTTGTTAATATGCCAAATTCCTGAGCTTCTACCCAATTAATTACTAGAATCGCCAACACTTAAACTTATGTACACAAAGGAAGAGCGAAGAGTAGGTCTTTATGTACTACGGTACTAGTAACATTTAAATTACAACCTAAATGATACGCCTGTACTTTAAGCAGGAGCCAATTGAGTTACTATAGAATGTAATTAAGTGGGTACATATAAGATACAAAAGATTATAAATTAAAATTGAAATATGAATAAAAGTACTACGTATCTAAGCTATTCAACATGTTGCGAGTTAAAAGTTTACTTTGTGTCGTTTATTTTTTTTATTAGTTCCAAAATTTTATAATTATTTGTTTTGTTTGAAATTAACAATAAAAAAAAGATTTGTTATCGTCATTCAATAGCCTTGAGGATCACTGTGAAAAAGCTAGGAGGCTACACCAAGGCCATGGGCGGTCCGCAGGACAAATAAAGATTACTTTCACACTGCCGCCACATCCCATCACATGCTAATCGACATACATTATGAGAGTTTGATCTTTCGTTTAATATTATGGTGTCTTATTTTATCTTATAAATTTCAGTCATTTATTTATGTGAATCCCGTATAGGTCCCGTATAAATGAACACAAGACTCGCATAAATAAATGACTAAAATTTATAAAATAAAATAAGACATGCACTATAATATTAGACAGAAGATCCCGACCCATATTATGGTACGCTCTAAAAGCGAAACACTGCTGTTGCTTTCGCAAGCATGTTTTTGAAGTCAAAGTAGTTCTTATTTGTTGATCAACCAGCTCATGTCAGACCTTAGCTTCCATGTATAGTTCGGTCCTACTTTCTCTTCTTCCCACATATAATATTTCAAAGTCTAGGAGTAGTTAGTTTTCACACTTCTACAAGCACATGAATTTAGTAGCAACAAAATTCTTCAGGCACAACTCAAAAACATAAACAAAAGCGCCGCCCCTTGATATCTGTAATAGCATTTACTTTTGGTTGGAGAAAAACCTAGTTTGAAACTGCAACTAAAGTCAAAGCAAAATGATGGACATTGGTGAAACTGAGACCCCATAAAACCGTGGGAGAAATTTCCTTCAATCTTCCAAGGAACCAGGTCATTGTCATATAATTAACCTTGATTTCTGACAGGCTTGCAGATTAAACAATTTTTAGGCGCGGCCTCGACATGTGATGTGTTAATTGTAATGACACATTATTTAGCGAGAATCACACTGTCAGCCATTACCTGATAAATAAGGCACGTCATTGTATATTTTGCGTGAAACTTGGAATGGCAAGAAATAGATGCCCAGCTTGCTTTTATGTTCACTAGTTTGATTTTGTTTGTGTAGTTTTATTTAAATGGTGTTCCTGAGTGGGGAAGAGGAAGGAGGGAGGATGGAGAGGTTTCGTACGGATTGACGACATTATTCTTTTTCTCACATGGTTTTATCATTGGATCCAACTCAAATTTTAGGTTTATTCATCTCTCATCATTATTAAAACGAAAATATATATCTTGATTTCTTCTTACATCATGCGTAAAAACTAAACTCCATTCAAAATTTTCATATAATCATGCATATATCATACTTATTTTTATTCTTCCTCTCATAATCATCTTTCTTTTATGAGCATAGACGGAGCTACATGGTGCACTGGGCCCTCCAAAATTTTAAAAAATTAAATATTTTTTTATTTTTAATGGATATATATACATATAAGGATGGAGTTATTTGGAGCTCAGTGATGTACTGGGCCTCCTAAAATTTAAAAAAATTAAACATTTGGACTCTTGAATCTTAAATTTCTGGTTTGTTCCTTATTACAAATTGATAGAAAGTGTGAAATATGTGATTGATCAACAAAATAAAGAATTCTAAAAACGACAAAAGTTTTGTGTCTTCTTTATCTTGTTTCCTTTCGTATATAGCACAGCAGCACTACTAGGAACTTTCCCTAGTTAGTCGACGATTATGAAAAGAAGTAAACCAATAAAATAAACTTGCAAAGCTCATCATGTACTTACCAATCCTTAGTATCGGGCGTTCATCATATACTTTCTCGATTCTGAGTATTGGACCTCATTAATCCTAAATACAATTCTTTCCTTTTTTATCATTTAATATTAACTATATACCCTACATGGGTAGCTTGTACAAGTAATATATATTTGTTTACTTGCACATATTACCGATAGATTATGCTTGTTAAGCTGTAATTCTGCCTATTTGTGGATGGAATTCAGTTGCGTATTTGGTCAAATGTATAATATGGGATACGAAAGACTTAAAGAAGGTTGATATAACACAATATGCAGCTATTATGACGCTCCATGATTCTCCATTAAGAAGAAACCAAAAGCCCTTCTCGATCGGTTCATACAAAGTGTGAAACAAACAACTAAACGGTGTTGTAGGTGTAGGGGAGGGGTGCATGTGTTTCTGGCATTATTTCTACTCTCCCCAAGTGAAAAAGTACCGTATCGTTTTTTGCCGTACCAACATCGAGAATGCCACCAAAATTCTTTATTTCCAAACGAGAAAGCTAGCCAGTAATGAAAGTCCAAGACATGCAAGTGTAAGAAAAAGCCATGCCCATGTATGAAACCGTTGAGGAAAACGTGTCAAAATTTATTACCGTAATCTTTGTGACTGGACAAAGGGACGTTTGACAAGGAGAGGGTACTGTTTCTTTGTGTTTGACGCGGTTTTGGAGCTGCTTGACAGATGAGCAACAGCTGGTTTGTCTGTTTTGCGTTGAGGCAGTCTAGTTGCTCTACCCTTGTCACTGTTAAGACTGCGCGTGATTTTAGTTTTTAGTTTTTTTAATATGTTTATTAAGCTATGTGACTTCAGATTTTAAATTTTTAATACACTTTTCTTTTGTGCTCTCCAGAAAACCTACCTGCGGATCCTGGAAGTTGCGTCTTGAGAAGAAGAATCCCATGTTCTGTATTAATCTATTGATCTGCTCTACAAAGTAATATATGTTCTTCTAAATAGAATTACATATTTCTCCTTTTGATTAACTAGACATAAAATCCATAATGTTAAATGGTGATTTGGTTCAATTTTTTATTTTTTTATTGTGATTCTTAATTCTTAATTTTATTTTTCACATAAAAATTTGTTGGTTATTAATACAAATATAATTACAATTTTTTATTAAAATAATTAAATACTAAATAAATTAAAATAAATTGATGTTATCAATTAATTGAATAATTAGTTTTATTAAATTTATTATAAAATATTTATCAATAAAATTGGTTATAAGTTAATTATATTTAGTACAAATAAATAATTATATAAGTAAAAGTCTAAATTTTATTGTAAAGCAACATTTATTTATTAATATATTTCAATGGTTAAAATCAATGTTATTATTTAAAACTAAATGTTTTTATTTTATTATATAAATAATTATTTTAAAAAATTTAAAGTAATATATCTTTAAGATATTGTAATTTTGAATAGATTTATCAGATAATTATTAAACTTTAAATTTTTTTACTTTTAAAATTTAAAATTTAAAATAATTTTAAAATAAAAATTAATCCAAATAATTAAAATGATATTATTTATAATTTTTACTATTAGTTAATATAAAATAGATTAAATAATATATATCTAGTTAATAATAAAAATCAAAATTAAATAAAAGTTGGAGATAAATTTATTTTATAGAATAATTGAATAACTATTTTTTATTGTGATCTCTTATAAAATATTTATTAATAGAATCAATAATCATATTAATTACTTTTTAGTGAAAAGAAATAATTATTTGTGTACAAAATTATATATTTTTGTTTATAAATTAATAATATCTATTAACTAATAAAATATCTAGCTAGGGCGGGGGGCGGCGGGGGTTGGGTTGGACTTAGAGCACCCTATATTTATTAAAGTATTCTAATTTTATACCGCTTAATTTGATCCACATTGCGTAAATGTGCGGATGAAAAGGTTAATCGGAGCAGAAAATATCTGTCCCGTTGGTTGGGTGTCTCAACCGGGGTGATGTGACTTGGTATCTCCAGTCGAAGAAACTCTGGAACGCTTGTACTGCTTCATATCTACTTTTGACCTTTCCACGGTGGTTCTGCTTTGATTGGTGAACCTTGGTGTGGAGGTGCTGGATCAAACTGCCTCAGTTTCCTTGCGTTTTCTCGATTCCCGAGTCGTGTTCAGGCATGTCTTTATGCAGTTCACACTTATTAATGAATAAGTAAGTCACTGAATGAGAGTAATTGACTTGAAAATGTTGTCTAGAACAACAAAGTCGTCCTAATACTTATCAAGTGTTCTTTCTTTCGAGAAGACGTTCCTCTTTGTCTTAGCATCCACGTTTGACAAGTCAAGTTGAAACTCTACCTATAGTGAAAGCTCAGAACTGCCTATTTGAGGGTTGATTAAATAAAATAATATATAAAAATTGGCAGGACAAATAGGTCATTTCAGGACAAATAATATGAGGAGTTTAATTTCCATGTACCGCTAATAAACACATCTGTCATCCAATGTACTGACGAAGCTTACCTCCGTCCCCACGTTCACGAACTCCTCTCTATAAATATCTAAAACTTCCTCCCTCACAATCAAATATTCCTTTTCTTCACTGCCGAGCGAACCTCACTAGACAAACTAAACAAAGTCAGACAAAGAGCAATTGAGATCTAGCTTTAGTCCTGTCAAAAACCCCTCGGTTTTTTTCACCTGTTTGAATCCAGATCCTTGAACAACTCCATTGAAGATAAGCTTCAATATTTTGAAGTTGGTCCAAGTCTTTTATTGTCTACACTTGAGCAATGGTGAAGACTGAGCAAAAGATGGAATCAGAAAAGCCAGTGGCAAAATCACCGTCCTCCTCATCATCTTCACGTAAAAATAAGTACAAGGGTGTGAGAATGAGAAGCTGGGGTTCGTGGGTATCAGAGATAAGAGCACCAAACCAGAAGACAAGAATATGGTTAGGCTCG
Source organism: Erythroxylum mucronatum (assembly GCA_027563825.1). Taxonomy (NCBI): domain Eukaryota; kingdom Viridiplantae; phylum Streptophyta; class Magnoliopsida; order Malpighiales; family Erythroxylaceae; genus Erythroxylum; species Erythroxylum mucronatum. The sequence continues at coordinate 6,298,096 of JAOSBP010000002.1, read as the reverse complement.
TATTCTACAGCTGAAGCAGCTGCTAGGGCCTATGATGCTGCACTTCTCTGCCTAAAGGGCTCTTCTGCTAATCTCAATTTTCCAATCACATCCTACCATTGCGTTCCTGACACTGTCATGTCTCCAAAATCCATCCAAAGAGTGGCTGCAGCTGCTGCCAATAGCTTTACCGACAACGCCACAATCACAACCACCACCGCCACCCCACCGGGATCATCACCGTCTTTTCCTTCTTATTCATCTTCCTCGTCATCTCCGTCAATGGCCTCCTCTCCTTGTGATCAGTTTGACGACGGTATTTCCCTCATGCAACCTCTCGACGCCTACAACGAACAAATTTGCGTTATGGATTCATTGTACGGCTATGACTGTTTGCAATCTCCCAAGTATCTTGATCAGATGTTCAGTGGGGCTTCTTTCAATCCACCGACGATGGATGATTTCTATGAAAGTGATATTCGGCTGTGGAGCTTCGCTGATTAGATTAATCAAAGCTACTGATTACAATTCTTTTGTTCGTTCGTGTCGATTCATGATCTTCGTCCTTTGTTTCTTGAAAACATTACTGACAGTAACCTTATAATTTCATATGTTATTATATTGATGTTAGGAGAAGAGGCTCACATGATGACAGGAAACATTTTTTTGGTGCTCTCTTATGTGAGTCTCTACAGAATTATGTACTCTCAATTATTTGAAACTGTGTCATATTAAAAATATTACTGATTGAGAAAATTTTTATTCAAAGCGATGTCTTGTTAAAGGAAGTAAGGTCAAATATATTAATGCTTGCCATTCTAATGTACATAACCAGTTTGATGTCACTTTGGATAGAATGAAAGTTTGGTTCTTCATATGTCAGAAGTGGAAACATATGTACAGAAGGTATGGAAACTTGAAATCACCTGCAAGCTGGTTGTTTATTTAGACAAGTTGTCAATTACAACGGTTATAGCAATTCGTATGATCCGACGCTTTTTTACCATATGAAGTCTCATTTGACAAACATTCAGGGGAATAACTTCAGGAATCCAAGCTCTGGTAGCTTCAGGAGTATCCTGATCCTAAATGCTGATGATTGTGGATTTATCTGCAGAAAGATGACGGCCGCCGTAAAATTAGGAACGTGAATAGCTTGGCTGAGCTCACCTTTGTTCTCTCGGTTCCTCTGAAATATTTTATTTATTAATTAATACTCATAAAACTAACGTCTTTCTATCAAACTTAACAAATAATATCATTGTAATTAATCGAATGAGGCAGAATTAAATCATTAAAATCAAATTTAATCTGTAATTTAAAATTTTAAACTCGACTAAAATTTCAATCAAAATATATTTTATTCCTAATTTAAAAATTTATTTATAAAAATAAAATTTAATTAAAATAAAATTTTTGCGATAGTTTTTAATTAGAAACTGTTTTTGCCTTTTCCTACAGATCCTACTCCAAAGTATTCGATCATCGAATTGACTTGAAACGAATATCTGACGGGCTTGGTTACTCTAGTCTAGATTTGATATCAGATGACAGTACCTGAAATTTCACACGGTCTGGGCTAGTTTAAAACCTATGCAAGATCAGTTTCATGATAACGTATATACGGTGGGGTATCAGATCAGATATGATAGGTCTAACCCAGTAAATAACCTTTCGGCCTAAATTTGGAGCCTGGTCAGAAGCTGAAGCCAAGATCGCACATGTCCTGTTCTCTTTTGCAATGCATTATGGTATGAGGTCCCATCCATCATTGTTCCTTTAACAGTTCTACATTGTATTTGGTCTTTTCAGGTTTTGCTCCCCGATACCACCACCCTTTATCATCATCTCGGTCCTGTTATTGGGTCCAATCTGGGCCATTGAATATCGCGCCCACCTGGGATTCGGTCCCCACGTGCTCTGTCTAGTGAGAGGCACATGGCATTATCTACATATGACAAATGGTGGTTCCACGATAACAACACATCACGTGACCAGTGACCATCTATCACTCTCCTTTCTATAGCTTCTCGCCTTCTCTACTGTGGTAGCAGAGTAGAAGTTACGGACCAATCTTCTGTTACGGTCGTAGTCTTCCCACCATCTTCTCCTAAATTTTATCACATATTTATTTATATAATTTTATAATAAATATATGGATAAAATTAAATAGTATAATATTAGCACACTATAATAGAAATAGAAGATTTTCTATGAAAAAAATGTCCATCCTATTTGACTTTGATTAGATTTTAGATTAGGTTTTGACATTTTATTATTATTAAAATTTTTAAATTTTGAACTAGACTTAAATTTAAGTTCTTTAATTAAACCAATTTTGAAATTGAAAATTTTTGTACAAAATAATAAAATGATATTATTTTAAATTTTAAAATTAAATTTAGGCTTTGTTTTGAAAGGTATTCAGTATTTTGATTATGTCAAATCACTGATAATCATATTTAATAATCACTTTATTAGATTGACAGATTAAACTCAATTTGTTGTTTTTGAAAATGCTCCTACAAGAAACATTTTGCTCCAATAATTGATAAATTAAAAGACGATTGTGCCAAAAAAATTATTACAAATTATTTAAACTGTCATATTTTTATTATTTTCCCTTTATCAAATACATTCCTCCATATTTCCTATTATAGTTAAACAATTAAAATACATGCTTGAGTGTCTATAAATTCACCTTAATAATAAGTTATTAGTTAAACAAGATATAAGAAAAATAAGTCTTATTACAACCAAGTTAGCAAAAGCCATTGATAAATAAGTTAATACACTAGAAAAAATAAGCTTCAGCTTATTTAATATGGAGAAAGAAAGTAGCATTTGTAGAGATAAAAATAATATTTATTTATTTATTTATTATTATTATATTATTATTATGTTCTATATTTTCTGGTTAGTTATAAATTTAATTTTTTTGAAATTAAATATATAAAATCTAACTATCTATGAGAAGATTTAAAGAAGTATCGATATATAATACTCATGTCGTAATAAATCTTTTTTTAAAGTCATACTTTCATAAGTCATTTTATATATAAACAACTAATTTTACAAATATTCGTAAATAAATTACTAATGTTATTTACTAATTAAATCAGCCGATATAATTTATTGTCAACTAACTGCTAATAAAATTAGCTAATAATTAGTGTAATTTGTTGATTGCCGAAGAGAGTCTTAATCTGTCTCAATCAAGTTTTGGACTATTTAACCTAAAAATAAAATTTTGGATCGTCCGGGCAAGCCCGATTGACTTGTCTCATTGCTAAGCCTATAGTAGAGTCTTATTGGCCATAATTTGTTCAAATCAAGCTACGATTATCATGAATTATGCATTTGTCTTAATGTAATATGGAGACTAATATACTGTCTCTCGTTGATCATTATATTTTCTAATGTATCTGATATCATTGTTTCAAGGGTTTTACGAGCTTATAAAGGCAAAGTAAAAATTTTGTAAATTAAGTTATCAATTAATTAGTCGGTTTTTGTAAATTAATAAATTTTTATGAATCAAAATAAATTAACTAATTTTTATTTAGAAAATTTTTCAATGAAATTTTAAATTCTTCAATAAATAAGGATATTCTTTTTCAATCAACCTTTTAAATCTTAAACTATTTATCTTACTATATTCTAATTTTTAAAATATTGCTAATATCTATAACCACAAACGATAATTGTTTACTTGAATATAGTTGATAATGTTCATTTAACTACCTACCTAGGCTTTGTTAGATTACAATGAATGTATTTGGCATGAGTCAAAGGAAGTCAACGATGAATGAATTTGGAGACTAAATTTAATTTAAAATATTATTTAATTAAAAGTCCAATTCTTTAATGTTTTATTTTATTAGAAAATGAAATATTACATCATTATCATCATACTCCGAAATTCCGCAATAAAGTATGGTCTGGGGGAGCCTGATAGTACGTAGCCTTACCCCTATATTATAGAGAAGCTGTTTCCAGTAGGCCCACACGCATATGTGACATGATAAACGGATAACATTAATATAAAAAATTAAAGATACTATTATTATTGGCAAAATTTTAATAAACGACGGGGTAATAATAACGATGGCAGAGATACGTTACAGTAGTGTGAGTGACAGGGTGTTAGTATGCTCCGTCGAATTTTCAGTTTGTGATGTGCCAAGAATCGACTGCTCCCTCTGCTGGCTTATGCTCCTGGCGCCAGCGACAACGATATTGTCTACAGCTAGTATCACGAGAGGAAGCTCGAATGTTCCCTATTCTCAAGCCAAAATGACATATTACATCTTCAATATGTATTCATTAAATTGTCTATTTGAGTATGGACTAAATTATTCGGCCTAATATCTTTTTAATTGGCCCGGCTAAGTAGCAAAGTCTTGGGCCAGGCTTAGACATATTATGATCTGAAAAGCCACTAAACAAGCAGATCCAAAATCCGGAAACCCGTATCAACAACCCGAACTTGGTTTGATTCTTAGCTCTAGCCTTTAGTCTATTTTTCACACCTCCACCATCGGCCGCCACCAGTCTAGGTTGTTGCCATTTGCTTTGTTCTCTGATTCACCGCCGGGGCTTTAAAGTTAGAAACCGAGATATGGGTTTTACCAAGGACCAGTTACTTGCTCGCTTGAAGGTTCTTTGTTTTCTCTTTGACCTTTTCTTATCCTCTGTATAAAGTACTAATTGACTCTATCGCTTTGTATTCTTAACGTCTTTTGTTAGCGTGATATGAGATATACTGGCTTATATTTTCTATTGTGAAATTTTGTAGTTGATAGGATGATCATTTCTGCCGTCCTGAAGCTGTTTAATGTTACGAACAGTGAACTTTTTTTTGCAACTTTTTGGTTAGCTCGAGCGTTGTTTTTGGTTTCTACTCGTATTCTACGATGTTCCTGTCGTAGCGTGAAATGCTTCATTTTTTTCCCAATGTATTAGGTCAGGATTGAGTTAGCCTTTACATATTTTTTCCTTGTTTAGCTTTCGCCAATTTAGATTTTTGTGAAAAATGGAGATATGATATGGTGGTTATTCTAAATTGAGAGTGTGCTTGGTTGGGAAATTAAGGATTTATAATGAATATAGCGAATAATGAAAATAGATACGACTTCCATTATTCACTATATTGGTTTATACAGTATTGCCCCAAAATGGAATATAGAAATAGTGTTCATCTAATTATAATATATTACCAAGCATCCTTTTTTATTCTTTACCCTTTTCTTTCTTCCCATAATAAAAGCTCCTCCTAGAAATGGGTGGATGTAATTTCTCTACGTTCTTCTCCTGGTTAATCTGGTCAAGAGGAAACAAACTATTAGCACCAGTGTCTTACTTGCTATTATTTGCTTGAGTGAGCGCTGTAAATCTGGCGATTCATTGTTGCATTTTTTTTAATGTAATCAATGTTTGTTAATAACAAATAGCTAGATATTGTTTCCAAAAAATTGCTCATTACTTATGCCACTTTCCGTGTAAAATGTTTAGACTTCGACTTATAAGTTTTTCAATCATTTTAAAAAATGACAGGTGGCTGAATTGGTTAGTGATGTGTTTCTAAATTTTATATTTTTGGTTGTTGCATACCATTAGAGGAGCTGATTTAGCATTTTCTTTTAATGATATGAACTAATACAGATTTTTGTGTTCTTTTTAGGAGCTTCAAATTAATTTTTCCCAGTACGAACATCCTGTCGTTTTGACAGTTGAAGCTCAGGTTAAGTTGTAATAGAACTTGCCTATGGCTTAATTTTTAAACATCTGATTCATCTCTGTCCTAGAATAAATATTTGTGTGTTGATGCAAGACCTTTTCGTTTCCCTTCAGGCTAAATATGTTGGGGATAAAGGAGCTGGACTAAGTAAAAATTTATTCTTGAGGGTGAGATCTGGAGCTTTCTGTGATTTTAACTGCCAATTCCAGAAATATATTTTGTCCTTTTGGTTATATATAGCTCAATAATTTCACTTGCTTAGATATGCAGGACAAGAAAAATAGGTTTTATATTGTTTCTGCTCTTACGGATACGAAAGTAGATATGAAAGGTGAAGATTCATCATGCCTTTACCTTTTTCTTGTATATGGAACTTCAAAACATAGTATTACTGGCCTGCTCTTGAATATTTATTTTCTTTTATTTGTTTGGGATGATGATACTGGTTACTTATGCCTTAAAGCTGATAGTTTTATCTCAGAGGCTTGGTTTGGGGAAGGGAGGTATAAGAATGGCTCCTGAAGATGCTTTAGGAGAGATACTTCAGGTATATTCTTTCAGCTTCCTAATCTCTCCCACTGATGTTTCAATTGATTGCTTTGTTTCTTAACCTGTACATTATCGTTGATTGCAAATTTTAACAATTAGATCTTGAGATTGACTTACCCTTGAGCAGCAAACTCCATTTTAAAGCAAGAATTGCAACGCTGTCGGTCAATTTCTTTCATCATCTTTTATGCTTGGTTTGGGTATTGGCAATTTTCTACTAGAAAAGTGACCTCTTTATATACTTGTCACAAAGTTTGATCAATGTTGGCATGTTCAAAAAAGGATCAGTTGAATGTTGATTGAATTGTTGGAAATTCAATCAACATTTTTGAGGGATCTAAATATCTGTTAATTGGTCTCTTTGCCTTTACTTCTAACAGCCTACAAAGTTGAACAAAAGTTTGGTACCAATAACAAAAATTTTGGTGATCTCTCGATATTCAATCTTAGGAAGAAAGTTACTAGGCCTCGTGGTCAAGCCCTGACACAGCGGAAGTAACTAGGTAGAGATTTTAGGTTAATCTCAGAACCAAATCTAAGCATAAAACTTATGATTTAATAAACAAGAGAAGACACT
>JAOSBP010000002.1:6269238-6291151 GCA_027563825.1 Erythroxylum mucronatum | reverse complement strand
AAATCCTAATCCATATAGGAATCATAACAAATCTTTATCCTAATGGATATATGACAACATAACATATACTTATGGATTCAATCCTTTATTAAGCCCAATGGCATAGCAACGGAAGTAGCATCTTGTAACTGTTAATGGGTATTTGGATAGGCTGTCATAACAGCTCCAAAACTCCCCACAATTGTTTTGAGAAAAAAACCTCCCCATATTTAATAGATGAAAACTATACTATGTTTTAGTTTATTTTTATGAGCTTATGAAGTACCTTTCTGCTATATCAGTTAGATGAGGTATGCAGACTTGATAGTTATTCACTGTCCAATAACTCCCGTCCTTTTACTTTACAAGGTTCCTCTGGGTTGTGTTACTCCATTTGCACTCATCAATGAGTCAGCAAGGTAAGCACTAGACTGCATTTATTAAACTTGTTGATTTTAGCTTTTTTTATTTTAAATTTTCCATTATTCCGGTACGTATCCTATATTTTATGTGAATTAAAATAAACTTACGGTGATTATTGTTGATACTGATACTGAACATTGTACTGCTCATTTGTTGACTGTTCAATGGATGATGCAATCTGTGCAGTATTTAGAGAGTAAAGTCTCCTATTATAGGTCAATCTCGATTTCCTTCAAACAAATCATAAGACAAACTTTAACAGGTCCTTCCACTTATCCTTTAGCTGCTCTCTGGTTCCAAGGATCCAGCCATGCGGAGCTGGATTTGAAAAGAGAAACATTGACAATTTTTTACTTCTAATTCTAGTCATTTACCAAATGGTGTAAAAATATTTATTAGTAATTTGGAAGCTATTTCTGGTTTCTAGAGTTTTGTGGGAGTTTGTTTTCTGACTCGTCAAGACTCGCCTGTTTTTTCTTAGTAATGTCCCATCATAACTACTGCAACATTTTCAGTCAAAAGTCTTGGTATGCATCTCAATTAGTGCACTTTCATTTTTGGGACTTATCTCTTGTTGTTACTAAATACTAATGAACCAAGCTTAGCATCATACAAGTTTATGAATGTTTTGCTGATGATTGATTATCCTCATCATACGATTCAATGTTGAATTGTTTAAAGGCTTGCTCTACTAAGGCATAAATCTCTATGCAAATATACTGTTTGAATTAACATCCATATTTCTATCATGAAGACATGTCTCGCTGTTGCTGGATAAAGGGTTTAGAAATCAAGAGAAGTGCATCTTCCACCCTCTGTCTAATGATACATCCATTTGTAAGTCCCAAGGCTTTCCTTTGCTTGCTGCGTTTTTCACCCTTAGTTTTGCATGAATTGCTTTCTTTTGTTAAATTTAGCTTCAAATTTTTAGTACTTATACAGTTGCTTATGCATGTTATACTGCCATTTGTTCAAATTAATGTCCATACTATCCCATATGGAAGCCTGCTGATTTTATATATATCCTTTGGCGTTCAGCTCTTACTGTTGATGATCTTGACAAATTTTTGAAATCGGTTGGAAGAGATTCTTCATATGTAGACTTGGAGGTATTGAAAGTTAATTTCATTCTTGTATTTCTTGATTAGTTTGCAATTTGATGTCTAATCATTAAGTTCCTTGCAGGTTAACCCATCAGTAGGGAAGGATAATCCTCCCGATCTAGCTGCTCTTGTCCCATCTGATTCTGTTAACATTTCCGGTACTGCAGATAATGCAACTCCAATGCAAAGTCTTGAAGTGAAGTCTATTCCTGCGGATAAGAAGTACACAACTGTCTCAGGTAATTCCTTGTACCGTGGATCGTACATGATTTGTGAGATTGGGGGGTAGGTGGCAATTCTGTATTTTTTTTGGAGATCTTTACCTTCAGACCCACTTGATCCACCGTCATCTATTGCCAATAAAGTTTCTGCATCTGCATAGGTCTCTTATTTAGTTTGCAGGATTTTTTTTTTTAATTTTTTGACATACTGGTACCTCTTTCAACGATGCAGTAAACTCTACTAAACCATCAGGTAAAGCACAAGATTCCAAAAACAAGTCAGGTGATGTTCATAAGCCAAGTGCCGTGTCAGATGTTGAACTATTTGTGGACGAGATCCTAAAGAAAACATCTGATTTGGTGCTTTCAGAGGTAAACATCACATACTACTACTTTCCTGTATCTACGTCAGCCATCTTTTCTGTTTAGCATTTTGGATTTTGTTGATGCAGGTTAACGAGGATACCATCAGGAAACATGGAGTAAATCTTGGAACTATACTCGCTGATGATTTCAGAAAGCGTCTAAATTCAGATTTAAAAAGTCTTGCAGTGAGTAATCATTGTTTTCGTTTTGAAGTAACCGTTATTCATAGAGGTTATGGTTGCCTAGTTTGTAAGTGTGCTTATACTTATGTTTATGGGGATTCTGCTGCAGACAATGTTCAAGAATACAGCATATACTCAAGGGTTTCTTGCTGGTACGAACTGTAAACCCAAGCAGCTCTGAACTTAGCCATGGTGATTCGATTGTCCAAGCGAAAACTTTTATGAATTATTTGAATACTCTTTTCATTTAATTCTCTGATGAAGCTATTGAAGTTTTCGTTCAAGCAGTGGCGGTGAACTGCGGAACGTGTTACTGTTTACTATTTGTGTCAAACACCTACTGCCACCAGATTGACGATTACAAGCATTTCGTCAAGTATGTTTTATTATATTTCGTCAACTATAGCATTTCCTAATGCGGAGTTTGACACTATCAGTTATGTGATTGTCTTTACATGGTTTTATGCACGGATGAAACAAAATAGATTCTACCGTGTAAGGTTGAAGTAAATTGTGCTTGCAACATATAAGAAGGTAAAGTTTCCATATGAAAGTCGTAGCACATATTAGCAAAATAAGAGCAGAAGGATGCCCTTTAAGAATGCAAAGAAAATCAGCTTTAGTACCAGTTTTATTAGATGTCCTTCCCAAAAGGGTTACTTAACGGTTAGTTTATGTACTTACATATAATCACACAAAGTCGGCTTTTAAAAACTAGACAGCTTTAGTAATACCATTCTTTCTTAGGTGCTAAAGAACACTGCAAGACCTCCGCCTTGAATCAACTGCCCCAAAACATAAAATCTTAGATTCAGCACAAGCTATCAACCATTCCAAGGAGAAACAAAAACAACATAGACTCATCCATCAGGTATTGTTCTCTCAAGCGAAAAAACCAACACAAAAGAATGTTAATATAAGCTTGCTTTCATGTTCTTTAAGGAATTCAATTGATCAACAAGATAAACAAAGAAATTGAATCCTTCTAAATTGAGAATACGAAATCTTTTATTTCACAAATGGTTTGGAGACATTATGACGAAGTGTTTTGAATTATTATTATAAAAGTAAAAAGGTGTGGCATTTGGGAATTAGTCTTAAGTCCATAGTTCCAATTTACTGCACAGCTAAATATAAGCTTGAGAATTCAAATCTAACCTCCATGGGAAGCAGGACTAATTCTCCTATAATTCCTTGCTCCAAATGGCCACAAAGATGCAAGTTGTCTTCTAAACCTCAAGCACCTTCCATCCCTTAGTATATCTTCCTCATTCTCATTGTCAATTCCGGAACCAACTGGCAGTTCTTGTCTGCAAACTGGACAAGAATTGTGTAACCTTAACCATGGCAAGATACAGTCACTATGGTATATATGTTTGCATGGTAACTCTCTAGCCTCTCCTCCAATTTTAAACTCTTCCTTGCAAACTGGACAACTTGAGTCGTTTACCAAATGTCTGTCTTCGATTTTTACCGTCGGTAATGCGTTGATGGCCTCGTCCGGTGCAGGTGGCGGTCCTTGTCGGTCATTTTCTGTTAGTTGCTCAATCAATTCATTTAGTTCTGAACCCAAGAAATAGTTTCTGGGATCAACACCAGGAAGGTTTCGAGGCGGTAAAAGCGGACCCGGATGATCCGGTCGTCTTAGTAGAATAAATGTTGTAGGACTGGATTCAATTCCAGGTTCATATTGCTCACTTTCTCTACCAGACCTCCGATACCAGGGGCGACGGCGACGATGTTCAGCGTTGGGGTCATAGTACCACTGATCTCGTCGGCGGGGTCTGCCACGCATTCCCAGCTGGTCGTCGAGACCATAATTGACCTAAACATACATAGATATACACAGAGTCATTGAAATTGTAATTAAATATAATTAAGGTAATTGTTTGTTTGTTTGTTTATTAAGAAATTTACCCTTCTAATCGGTGGGTCGAGCATGAGCGAGAGTGCTTCGAGTAAGCGAGCTTCTGGCGAAGGATCAAAAGCCGTGAAATCAACGACCAGTCTCGGTCTGTTTATTTCAATTTCGCAAAGGAATTCACCGGAACATCGAGGACAGATGATCTCGGATGGTTCTGAGGTGGGCAGTCTGACAGTACGGTGGCACTGGTAGCACCAGTAGAGATGCATAGTTCTTGGGGTAGCGCCATTGTCGGTTCTCGTTCTTGGCGGGCTCAAAGACATGTTTTAACTTCAGATGTGTTTGTGATTAACGAGAAATAAACAGCAATATATATGGAAATGATGAAAAGGGTAGAAAGAAAGAAAGGAATGGCTTTTGGGAGTTGAACAAAGCGAAACCTTTATTCGTGTGAGGATTTCAGGGGGATTGAAGTCTCACCATTAACTTGCACATACTGTTTCTTCCCTGGAAAGTAAAGGATCGAGTGTAAAAAAGGGTGGATTTTTGAAACTTCTAACGGCTATCCTTCCCGGGAAGCCTTTTTGTTTTGGACTCATCACATCACAAAAGCCTACAATTCAAACCACGGAATGGGTCAAGAATGGGCTACAGATTATAGCCCAACTATGAAAACATAGTTTTATGATCCATGTCATTATTGTAAGAAAGCTATCTGTTTCGAAGAAAGCAGTGTATGTCGTGTTCTCACTCGAAGAGGGGAAATAAAATTGAGAGCGATTTTTTCTCTCTTTTTTTAATAAAAAGAGAAAATTATTAAGATTACACGACTAATCGAGAGAGATTAATCCCAGCTAAATCTTCGAGAAGGATCGAGAGAAATCCTGAGGGTATATTTACAAAAGTGGTAACTCCGAGCTCAAAGGTAACAACAAAATTAGCGAGTCAGTTAACACACCGATTATTTTCTCGATAAGAATGACGAGAGATAACGACCCAGTTGCGATTTTTTCTTTTAGAAAAGAGAAACAGGGAAAAACTAAAATGGGAGGCCTAAGTTCATGATTATATCGTAAACATGCGCGTCATGATAATTCACTTGTCTATATTAATTATCTAGAATTCAGCAACATGATATGTTTGTAAAGCATAACTTAGTGGATGAGAAGACTCTATGATAATTACCCGCCAAATCATACAAAGAACGTGACCTCATTATTCACCTTTTTAGCTATTAGGGCCTTGACCTAGGCCTTTTTTATGGCATTCTTCACGATAAATCATTCTACATAAATCTGCTTTCCTAATTGTTACATAATACGTATTCGACAATGTTAATATCGACTTGTATTTCTTGACATCTATTATATTATGTCTTTTTTTATTAGTATTTAACAATATTTTAAAAATTGGACCAGTGGCTAAATTAGAGAAGCAACTGATTCAAGAATCAATAGTTCAACCGAAATTCAACCGTGATCAAACTGGTGACTAATATATATAAGATAAATTTTAAACATACTATTTAATTATTTATCTAATTGTAAACTTAACTTAAACCTTCAAACTTCAAAACATACAAGTTTTTTTTTAAGTTCACCAACACAACACAAAATAAGATAATAAAACTCACGAGTTATATTTCATCAAAAAGATTACAAAAAAGATGACTAGTCATAATATTCATTCAAGTTAAAATTATCAAAATCAAGGTATTTTAAATGGACCGACCGGTCATTTTTTTCACTTGTTCTGTTGTTTTTACCGGTTTGACTGCAAAATAAACAGGCCAATCACTCACAAAAAATACTAACTAAATTGGATCGTTTCATATTCCGAGTGGCTAATTTTTCGGTCCAACCGACTGGTTTGGTCTGATTTTCAAAACGATGATATTTAATGATTTAGTTGAATCCTTCAGCAGGGTTCTACATTTGCGACCCACCAACACTAACCAATCTCTCATTATTTATTGCCTCTTTGGAACCAAGTCAACAAAGTGAACAGGGTTAGGTGACTTAACTCAGTCAATCCACAGTTGTATTTCCTCATAAAGAAATCAAGTAATCAGCTTTTGATAAAGAAATCAAGTAAGCAGCTTTAAATTGTAGACGGAAAGAGAGAAGAGACGAAGTGAACATTGAATTACATATCGTTATCACTTTAGACTCTTCACATTTCATGATAAAATTTGAACTTGAAAAGCTGACAAAGGTATGACATGGTGATATTATAGTCCGCTAGGAGTTATTAGTCGGACAGACTTTGTTCTGAAGCCAACTCTGATTGGGACATGACATCCAAGTCCACACCCATCACCCTTTCTCCGACTTCGTTGGGTAAAAGTCTAAATGTAATACCTTGCACTTGAGCAATAACTTTATTATCTGGTTAATGAATTCATGTTGACATAAATTCATTAACCAGATAATAACTTCCCATTAATTAGCTAGGTATAAGTTTGGGAAGTTCTTCTCGATGTCCAGTGTTCCCTCGTTCATCAAGCAACCACAGTAATTAGTCAGATGGTAGCCAACTAATTCCATGAGACGTACATATAATTGGTTAGGTGCCCGAAAGGTGCTCACTCCTGGCTATATGCCAGAGTTACTCAATTTGTGCAAGTCCAGTTAACCCTGCATTCAAAACTTTAATAAAGGTAGGTCATGAAAATGGTAACTTGATACTGATACTTATTCTGGGAGCTGGCTTTTGCTAAATGTGTGACCAAACTTCCAGCTGCTTACTTCAATCATGAGGAAAAGTAATACTAATACCAAGTACATATTTTAAAATGCTTGATTGGAATAGAAGCAAAGGCTCGTGTGCCAGAAATCTGGATATGGTTGCTTGAGATATTCTTATATTCATTTGTTTTTCTGCAATAATGGCGTGACCATAGTGCCAGAATTATGTTGCAGACAGGGACGAAATAGATAGTCTCTGCCTTTTGTGCAGTGAGCATCATGAATTGGCAAAACATAATTTGGATGGACTTGACTCAGAGCTCTATACCTACAATTTTAACTTTGCAGATTGCACACTTTACATTTTTCAAGTTAATAGGAAAATCTTGAAAGAGAAGAACAGTGAAAAATGTTTTTGAGAAAAATAAAACAATGAAGTATCTTGAAAAATTTACAGAGAAATTTAAAATATTGAAGGTTTTGAAAATGTTTTAGAGAATATTATTATAAGATTGAAGATTTTCTTTTTTTCTTCTTTGTGAAAGAACTAAAATGGGATAATTTAACATCACATCATTATTGATTTTTCTATGGTCAATGTGTTGGGAAAAATTACGAATTAAATCTTGGTAAAATAAGTAAAGAAATAACACGCATAAATTTAACGTGGTTCATTTTCTAATTTGGACTATGTCCACAAGTCAAACTCTGAATAAAATTTCCACTAATGAAAATAGCAAATACAGAGAATGAAAAATGATAAAAAAAAATTAGTGGCACTCACATAAGGTGTTTCGCAAATTAAATGATGCAAAAATAGTGGCACTCACACACAAGGTGTTTCCCAAATTTACTATCCCTAGGATAATATCCTCACTATTTTGTCACTTACCCTTTTAGGAAATCGTTTTTAAAAATAGCTCAAAATCACTCTCTCGTACAAAACTTTAAACACATATGTCTCTCTAACTTACCACATATACATGTATTAAAACACACACACACACAAACACGAAAGAGGGAGGGAGGGTCTTTATATAGACCCTCCACCGCCTTTGCCACAACTTGCAATATCCAAGTTGTAGCTATCCATGCAAGCTGTCCACCGCCACAGCTTATTGTATGCAACTTGTGGACAACTTGCATGCACATTGTTCACAGTTGCATGCAGGTTGTTCACAGCAACTTGCCTCCTTTTTATTTTTTATTTTTACAATTCTCCCCCTACCAACTACATGGTATTTACTATCATTCCTGCAGATGATCGACATAACTTAAACTTTCCCTTGGGTAGAATTTTTTTCATCATATCTGATCCATTCTCATCCGTTTGAATCTTCTTAAGCTGTAATAGCTTCTTCTCTAACAACTTTCTAATCTAGTGATATCTCACATCAATATGCTTTCATCTTCAATGGAATGAGGAATTTTTCCCAAAGTGAACAGCGTTCTGATTGACACAAAACAGTTGATATTTATCCTGATGAAAGCCAAGTTCATCTAAGAACTTCGCCATCCATAGGAGCTCCTTACATGCTTCAGTTGCAGCAATAAATTTCGGTTTAGTGGTGGATAGAGCAACACATTTTTGCAATTTTGATTGTCATGACATGGCTCTCCCTACACAGATAATTAGGTAACCTGAAATAGAAATTCTCGAATCAACATCACTCGCCATGTATGCATCTGTGTAACCAACTAACACAAGCTTGGTAGTTCTAAAACATAAGCATATTTTGGAAGTACTACGTAGATATTTGAGAATCCACTTCACAGCATCCCACTGTTCTTTACCAAGATTTGAAAGCAACCTATTCACTACTCCAACTGCGTTAGCAATATTTGGCCGTGTACATATCACGATGTACATCAAACTTCCAATTGCAGAAGCAGAGGGGACTTTCAACATCTCTTCCTTCTCTTCATCCATTAAACGACATTGCTTAGTACTCAGCCTAAAGTGATTAGCAAGAGGACAACTAACCGCTTTAGCTTATTCATGTTGAACCTTTGAAGTACTTTCTCAATGTACTTTTCTTGTGATAACCATAATTTTTTGGCACCCCTGTCTCTAATAATCATCATGCCAAGAATTTGTTTTGTTGGCCCCAAGTCTTTCATGGCAAAAGACCTACTTAATTGCTTCTTCAAACTGTTAATCCTGTTGATATTTTGGCCAACAATCAACATATCATCATCATAAAAGAAAAGGATAATGAAATCATCACCAGAAAATTTGTGTACAAAAAAATAATGTTTTGAAGTAGTCTTCGTATAGCCTTGCTCCCTTATAACTGCTTCAAATTTCTTATACCACTGTCTCGGTGCCTATTTTAAATCATAAAGCCTTTTCATTAATCTACACATATAGTCCTCTTTCCCTTTTTTCTTGAAACTCTCTGGCTGCTCTATATATTTCTCTTCTTCCAAATCTCCATAAAGAAAAGCTGTCTTGACATCCAATTGCCACCGAGCATTGTACGGATAGATGCCATTTTCACAACTGATGAAAATATCTCGTCAAAATCAATACCTTTTCTTTGGTTGAATCCTTTAACAACCAATTTAGCTTTGAATCTTGGATGAGGATTGTGTTCATCATGCTTAATCTTGAACAACCATTTATTTTTCCAAGCTTTCTTGCCTTTGGCAACTTCACCAGCTCAAAAGTTTTATTCTTATGGAAGGACTTCATCTCATCTTGCATGGCTTCAAACCATTTCATCTTATGTTCATCTACCATAGCCTCTTGAAAATTCTCAGGCTCTCTCCCGTCAGTAAGTAACACATACTGATCATTAGAGCATCTAGTAGTGGCTTGTTTTACTGGCGTAGATCTCCTTATTGGAACCTGTGTAGTCTCTGGTGCTAGTGGTTGATTCTGGTCATAATCTTCATCGGAATCTTCATCTAATTGATTTTAAATGGGAGCATCATCATCAGCTACTTTCGGTTGGCAATTTTTAACTTCATCTCTAAATTGTCTTGGGACCGTTTTTGGAGGAATTAACTATAAGTTCACTAGGTCACCAATAGTTCTTGGAACATCCTTTTTTACTTTGTTAAGATCTTCAATGGTTTGATCTTCGACAAATATAGCATCACAGCTCCGAATCAACTTCTTTAAGACTAGATCATAAAATTGATAACCGAATTGATCTTCTCCATAACCAATAAATATACACTGGCGAGTCTTGACGTCAAGCTTGGATCTCTCATCTTTAAGGATATGGATATAAGCTCTGTAACCAAATACCTTTAGATGATCATAAGAAACATCATTTCTTGACCATACTTTCTCCGAAACATTAGACTGTGAAGGGATGTATGGTGAGTGATTTAATATATGAACTGTTGTTAATAAAGCCTTACCCTAAAATGTCTTAGGCAACTTTACATGTGAGAGTAAGCATCTAACTCTCTCAATCAAAGTTTTGTTCATCCTCTCAACTAAACCATTCAATTGCGGTGTCTTAGGAGGAGTAGTCTGATGTCGAGTATCATGCTCTTTGCAATAGACATCAAATGGTTCAGTGTACTCTCCACCATTGTCTGTTCGTATGCATTTCAACTTCTTCCCAATTTGTCTTTCAACTGAGGCATATAATTGCTTGAAAACATCTAGCACTTTATCTTTAGTCTTCAAGGTGTATACCCACATCTTCCTAGAATGGTCATCAATGAAAGTCACAAAGTATTGAGCACCACTAGTGAATTTGGCATTGGCCCACATAAATCTAAGGGTACCAAATCCAAAACATTCTTCATTCTAGAAGGAAAGGAACTTTTTGAAAGCAATTCTATTTTGCTTTCCTACAAAACAATTAGCACACTTCTTTAAATGTACCTCGTCAACTCCAAATAATGCACTCTTTTTCACCAACTAAGTCATCCCCTTCTCACTCATATGACCGAGTCTCTTGTGCCACAATTCAATTACACCATCTTTCTCCATTAGATTCACAACATCATTAGAGACGTTTGCCTACTTCACATACAACTTTGAGCACCTATTGCCTTTGGTGATTACCAAGGAGCTTTTAGTAAGTTTTCATTTGCCATCTTCGAAAGTGTTGTAAAAACCTTCATCATGAAGTATGCTGACCGATATCAGATTTGGGCGAAGATCAGGAAAGTATCTGACATCTTTCAGAGACAGTCTCGTGCCATTGTTTGTCTCCAAGTAAATATACCTATTCTGGTGATTTTGGCTAAACCATTATTTCCCATTTTAATGACATCAAAATCTCCTTATCTATATGATGAGAAGAGTTCTTTATGTGATGTGGCGTGAATAATGGAACCACTATCACCTATCCAATAAAACTCACAAGATGCATTATTCACATCATTATCATATGAGATGATGTGAAAGTCATCAATGGTGGTAGCTATCGATGTGTCTCCATCATCACTGCTATCATCATTCTTGACTTATTTGCCTTTGTTCTTTTCTTCTTTGAACTTCTAGCGGAACCTTTTAATGTGACCCTTCTTTTTGCAATGATGACACTCAACGTTTGCATGTTTATTTAATCTTCCTCTGCTCTTATCTCTGACATTTGGGCCTCTAGATTTGCTCCTCCCCTTAGAACCTGTAACTAGAACTTCTAATTGTGTTAAAGAGGCCGAGCTCTGTGATCTCTGTCTCATCTCTTCATTCAGAATTCCACTTTTACCAATTGCATAATTGGTGATTGAAATCTTCAGAGTCTCTCAAGAATCTGGCAAGGAGGTAAGCATGAAAAGGGAAAGCACTTCATCATCGAATTTTATGCCCATTCGTAATAATTGATCTGTAATCCCCTGAAATTCATTCAAGTGATCTGCTATAGAGGTATCTTCTTGCTATTTTATCTGTACAAATTTTGTCAGGTAAAATAATTTATTGTTACCAATTTTTAAGGCATACAACTCCTCAAGCTTCTTCCCCAATGTCCATGCATGAGTCTCATTGCAATATAATTATACACATTATCTTCAACAAATTGTCGAATAAAACTACATACCTACTCATGCTCAAACGCCTACTCCTCGTCCGATTTATTTTCAGGTTTTATTGTGGTAAGCACCGATAAATGCATTTTTTTGACGAACAAAAGATTTTTCATCTTGTTCTTTCATATGTGGTAGTTGAAGTCATTTATGCTAATCATCTTGCTTATTTTTTCCTCCATCTTTGATGAAAAATGCTTTGACACATAACCGAACCTAATTCTGATACCATTTGTTGGAAAAAATTACGAATTAAATCTCACATGTAAAATAAGCAAGGAAATAACACACAGAAATTTAACATGGTTCATCCTCTAATTCGGCCTACGTCCATGAGCCAAACTCCGCAGGCATACAGAGAATGAAAAATGATACAAAAATAGTGACACTTACACACAAGGTATTTTTCAAACTTACTATCCCTAGGATAATATCCTCACTATTTTGTCACTCACCATTTAAAAAAAGACGTTTCCTAAAATACCCAGAAATCACTCTCTCACACAAAACTTTAAATACACAAGTCTCTCTAACTCACCTCATATACATATATTAAAACACACACATACACAAAAGAGGGAGGGAGAGTCTTTATATAGACCCTCCATCGCCTTTGCCACAGCTTGCAATATGCAACTTACATGGACGTTGTTCACAGTTGCATGCAAGTTGTTCACAACAACTTGCCTCCTTTTTTATTTTTTAAAAATACCTAAATTTAAAATGATGGTATCATGTATGTCAATACAGCCTTACTTAATGACCGTTCTGTTATAATCCCTAAAATAACTTGAAAATTTTAAATGATCACTTCCGTTATTTCTCGTATTTGACTTGAAAAATGTGCATTTACTATATGATTAAAAAAAAGAGAAAATTTAAAGGAAAGATCATTTGCTGAGCAAAATGACCGAACAATTGAATCCATTAACGTAAGTCAATGCACTTTGTACAAAGTTCCTCACTTTATGATGATACAACCTTTCATTTGTAATTTTTAATAAAAATGTTATTCGAATATGTGAACTTATGGTGGCAAAAGAGTGCTGTGATATAAGAAAGGATGAGAAATAAGATGAACATCGAGACCTGAAAATGGCAAATGAGTAGGGTATAATATCGAACAATGCAAAAATTTAAAACTCTAATAATGAAGAGAAAGGACAAAACACAACTACAAATAAACAAAAAAAGAAAAGTGAAGGCAGATTTTTGAGTAATAAATGCATAAACCAGACAGGCCTCTGCTGGCTTGTGAATATACTAGTAATTAACATTACATTTGAAAGTTAAAACCATGAGCTGCGGTAATAAATTGAAATGGACATCTTTTCCAACACAAGACCTTCTTGGAAGTCGAAAAGTTTTCAATCTTTAACACATGCTTCGAAGGATCTATCATCCATCGGTACTTACGAAGCCGAATAGAGTCTCAACGTCAATCAGTTCACTAAAAACAAGACAAGGGATGCTTCATTAATTGCAGAGTTGAATCTTGTAATGTTTGTTTTCTTTTTCCTTTTGGTAAAATCTATACAAAAAGTTAGAGTACGCAAATTTTATTTATAATTTTTTCTATTTTAACATAGATTTATTATTAAATATTTGTCAAATTATTTTAACATAAATTGTTAATTAAGTTTTGATATAATCAAAACCCAAATATAGTAGTTTTATTGAAAATTTTAAAAGTTTATTTATTATAATTTTAATCTCATAAAATATTTATAAGATAATAAAATTATTTTAAAATAATTAAAAATGCAACTAATTTTATATTTTTTATCTCAAATTTTACCATTTCCAATCTTAATTTGTTTAGTTATAAGCAAAAGTATGATTTTTTCTCCCTTTTTGTTTTCGTAATAGCCACCGTTATTTCACTCTCCAAGCTAACCTAATACTCCCTCTGATTCATAATAAATGTTGTTTTAAATACATTTTAATTATTCAAAATAAGTATCATTCTTGACTTTGTATGCATGCTTATAATTTTACTTCCACAATTAACCTTTAATTTCTCTCCAATCTTAATTACACATATCACAATTTCACGACAATTTAATATAGTATGCAATTTCTTTCACATGCTAACAATTTCAAGGTAACTTCATGGGAGTATTAATAAGGGTAGGGACGGATCCAGGGGGGCTGGCAGGGGCTATAGCCCCCCCAAGACTAAAAGTTTTCAGAATATATACATATATATATAGGCGCCAGTCCCCCAGACTAAAAATTTTTCAGAATATATACATATATATAGGCGCCAGCTCCCCCAAAACTAAAATCCTGGATTCGTCGCTGAATAAGGGTATATCTATAATTTCATTAGCTTTTTTAATAAACGTGCATTTTTCTAAAACGACACTTATTATGAATCGGAAAGAGTATGACATTTGCTCTTTAGTATTTTATTGGCTTTAATAAGCATTTAATGGGAGAGCTGTCCAAGGAAGCTTTTGACTACATCATGAATACTAGTGTTATACTATTATGCAACTAACTACCACTTGCAGTGTCAGAAGTTGAACCCTCCCAAAGGCAACCAAATTAAGGCAACCCAAGTTTAGTCTATAAATTAGTAGTTATATGAGGGGATGTATTTTATTCTAGTAATCGAAGGGACATGCTCCGAGACACTGTGTACACAAAGAGGAATAATGTCTATTCTTTTGCTTTCTGTCTCTCTTATTAGGCGCGCCTTGATTCAGAATTTGGTCATGCCTGACGTAACCCTAATTGTTGATTAAGGATTATATTAAATCAACCCATCTGCAATTAGTCAATAAAGATTAAGGACTGATGAAAAAAAAAAGTCTTCATATTACCTCAGAAATCGATGTACGAGTCTCCTTTTGTTTGGATATGTTTAGTAAGATATTGTAAGTTATGTCTGCAAAAAGCCTCCTATTTATTTAAGAAATCTTGCTCACGTAAGTTAGTTGCAAGGGATCTAGTCCAAAGATGGCCGAAATGGTAGCTCAGCTACAAAATGGTTATCAAACAAAAGAAGTAAAATGTAGAATATTGAATTATTATCCCTTTTTTTTAATCTTAGAAATTGCATGTGAATGGGAGATTTATAAATTTAAACCTAGCAATCGAGTAAAGAAAGCTTGAAAAGATGAAAGAATCTAAAGAAAATATTTCAAATCTCGAAAGAAATTCTTATCAAGTTCTATGCATAAAAAGAAAATCTGGGGAACAGAGATTGTGGATCCAGCATGCATGTAAAGCTGATGTGTTTTAGGCCAAGACAGAAAAAGGACCCACCACCACCTCATCATGTGCTTGTAGACTACAATATAATATCGAAACTCAACATTATCCTTTATGAAATGAGGAAGGCACATGGCTTTTACCATTTGTTTACTCAGGAAATTTGCGACTATCCTAACCTCTCCTGATGCCAGATGAGGAGCAGTGATATTGTCATTTAATGCCTCTGACACCATAAACTGGCCCTTGCAATTTTCAAACTTTAGGTGTTTTTGTGTTTGTACTTGTCTGTTTTTGGTAATGGCACATGGCAGCTGGTGTTACTACAAAAGCCAACTTACCTTTTTCTCTTTTTTAAAAAACCAACTGGTAACGGTTGCATAGATAGATGTTTTCACGACTTTTATCATGTTACTTGATCTGGGATCACTATTCACTGTGGCATGGGCTGGGAATGAGAGAAGTGCTCTATTCTTGCAAAAATGTCAGATAACTCATAATCTTCTGATATCAGATGGGCAAAGACTGACAGAAAACCAGTCTTTCAATATTGCATACTCATCAGCCGGGAGAAGAAATATACACCATTTATTTCTGTCTGCATAGGATTGTCAGTTTTTGCTGCTAGTGTCTGTTGTCTAGGTAGTCGTGTCGGTCAAACCAAGGGGGTGGTTTCACTATACAGGTTTATAAGCTTCAATTCAGCCGCAGTAAATACAGAAACAGAGAGAAGTAGCATAAAATTATTGTGAAGGTAGTTGAAGGAAAAACTTTTGCCATACCTGGAATTCAAGACCATATTACGTTCATAATAATGATTGCCGAGGAAGCAGGAGAACACTGTTTATGTCATTATTGCTGACGACAGTAAGTAACCAGTACTTCAGGAAACAATGTAGCTATTAACAGAGAGATGTACTCTTGAAAATTTCATCTACCATTGATGATATAGATCGATGTACACGGTGTATGTACAAATTACTGACTCGCAAAGAACCCTAAACCACTCTCAACCTCCGATCAGCTTTAGCTTACCGGGTTTGACGTATCCCACGTACATGAAATTAGTAAATTTACACTTAAAGACTCAAATATTTGTCTCACAAAACTTGCCATCCATCCGATTTTGAACAGCTTTAACAGCAGCAACCCTAGCTGCGGTGGCAGCTCTATTTGCTGCTTGAATTGTTCGGTTTACTTGTTCATCGACACGACGAAGATGAATAGCATTTTCTGCTGTTTTTCTAGCAGCCTGCGATTCAGAGGCAAGAAGAATTAAATGAAGCAGATGTTTGAAATGCTATGTGAAAGCCTATTAATTAGAATTTTATGACTTGAGAGTCACAATTAAAGTACCTGAACCGCTCTTAGAACAACATCGACCAGTGGAGGCAGAGGGGTCTTAAGGATTCCATCGTCCCACTCTCCACATCTTGTCTCGCCACTTCTGAACGTGTATACGCCATAACCTTGCTTCCGACCTTCATGCCACGACCCTTCATAGCAGTGGCCATTGGCAAAGTGATAGACACCAAACCCGTGGATCTTGTCACCAAAATACTCTCCAGCGTATCTATCGCCATTTCTGCATACCAGATAACTTGCATCATCACTTCTAAGTTCCACATAGAACTTACATGTATCTTTCGAATAAAAAAGGGCATTAAGGATAATATAGATTACAACATCAAAACGATATATGAAAATTTTCCTCAAACATATGCCAATAAGGAGCAACCAAATTCAGCCCTTCATAGAAAAAAAGACATGCAATTAATTGAAAAAGGTATGATTCTCTCTTAAAATTTTCAATTTTACCAAATTCAAGGAGTCCTTAATCAGCACAGACATAAAAATCCTGTATTGACCCATTTCCAGCTTCTTATAAATCAGTTATAAACGGAAATTGTTAATTCCCACGCTAAAAGCATAGCAAGCTTGGGCAGAAACTATTCGGTCAAATACAAATAGAGCGTAGGTTAAAAGAATATAAACAAGGAAAAAGAAAAGCCTCTGGAAAAGGTTTCTCATTTCTACTAATCACATATCCAAGATGAACTTTTTAGATCAATAACTTCAAAGTGCCAAAAGGATTAAAAAAACAGAGTCCTTAACAGGACCTTGTAGAAAGATGATAAGAAAATTAAAACAGTCCAAGATAATCACCTGAAATGGTAAACACCAAGGCCATGTTTAACCGCACATTTGAATTCACCAATATAACAGCTTCCATCAGAACAAGTCTGCACACCAACCCCGTGACTCTGACCATTACACCATTCCCCTGCATAAGAATCCCCTGTGTAGAATCTGTATACCCCAATTCCATGCCTTAAACCCTGTCTATACTGACCTCTATATCTACTACCTCTAGCCCAACTCTCTATTCCATAACCATCATATCTTCCATCAACCCAATCACCTTCATATCTTCCATTCACAAAGTAGTTATATACCCCACTTCCATTGCACTTCCCTTTGTGAAACTCTCCTTCATAGAAATCTCCATTACTGTAGAACTCCACTCCTTCCCTAATAATCCTCTTATCTTTTCGCATTTTCTTGTTGTCATCATCATTTGAGTCGCCGATAAACCACTGCACAGGCTTTGATTTTGTCCTTGACGTGCAAAAACAGAGTCTTACAGCGTTGTCTTCCCATAACTGCTTGACTACTGCGAAATTCTGATTGAATAAGGTCTTGTTCTTGCTTGCAAAGAAAAGAGTTATTGCAATGAAAATCAGAGCTAACAGAAGGTTCTCTGATGTTGGTATCTCTTTTCTTCTCAAATAGAAGAAGAAAAAGAAGGAGATTGAGAAAAGGCTAAACAAAGTTATGGAAACCATCGCCAGAGCAGGCACGAACCGGGTCGAACCGCTACGTCGAGGGGTTGAACCACACCGGTTCGGTTTCTTTCTCTCTTCTCTCAACTTCCCTTCCAAGTCTTGATGTTGTTGTTGTTGTTGCAGTTGCAGTTGTTGCGGTTTGACGAGTTCCTCCTCGGCGACGGACGTTATGCTCTGGATGGCTGATCGAACGGTGGGGGATGACCGTAGAAGTGAGGAGTGAGTTCTGGTGAGCTTGGCTTGGCTTTTTTGGCCGTCCATTTCTTGTCGTTGGTCCCTAGGAGATTGAATTTTCACCTTTTGATCACAACCCTTCTAGTGGGCTCTCCTCTATCGCGAATCGTCGAAGGTCTTATGGCCGCCGGCAACATATCTCAGACAGCGCACGTTGAGCAGTGGCTAAGTGCGCAAATTAGCCCACACACATACAGACTAACACAAAGTGAGAAAATATAGAACTTGAAATTTGAAAAAGTCCCAACCTTTAGATAGAGAGAGAGAGAGAAAAGCACACAGTATGGACCGGGTTGGCTTAAGTATTTATGGTGTAAAAGGTTTAGATGCGGAGATTGAATCCGATCCGTTCGTATCAATCCAACGGTATGATTTAGAGGTAAGAGTATTAGCCGTTGGATGGGATCGAAAAGAAGGATCCGGTCCTGACGGGCAAATAGTTGTGGTCGTCGGATCTAGATTCGGTCTTTTTTCGCTTTACTGTGGCAGGCCGGCACGTGCCACCACATTTTTAGAAAGAAAAGCATTCCATGTTTCGCAGGTTCATTGCACGAAAGATTCCCCACCGTTGATCGCCTGCTTAAATCAAATTTAGTTGGGGTCGATGGGCTGCCATGATATGTAGATGTAATGTAGGTAATATTGGTTTAACATCCTTTGGTTTGATTTGAAAAAGCGGGAAGCTGGTGGCCTCGTCACCGTTGATGATCTCGGAAAGCCAAGTTGTGGTCAGTGATTTAACAACGAGTTGGCATGGTGATGATAAGGGTGGGCCAGTTTTTCATTGGGCGGGGAAGATTGTGTTACGTCAAATAATCTTCTTCAAGAGTAATAATCATTTCACCTTGATGTGAAATGATCAATTAATTTAATTGAAACGTACTAAAACCCAACCAGTCACAAAATTGACTTTTCTATTAAGATTTTAGATACATGTTTATATTCTTCATAGCATATGATGTTACTTCTTATTTACTCATTCGATTCTCAAAGGTAAAATTTTTTAGTTTTGGTTTGCCTAAATTTGATGAGGTTGGACGTTGCTGCTTGGATCTATAATCCTGACTTACTTTAGCTAAAGGATTCCTGCAAAATAGATAAGGCACGCCGAGAGTTGACTGCCGACAGGCCCCTCTAACGCTTAAGTTAATCTTTTTAAGAGGATTTTGGTTGTTAAGAACAAAAAAAAATAGGGTTGTAATGTCGTACCTGTATCATGGTGAAATAATACCTTTTATACAAAACAATTGCTAAGTTTAGGTCTTTACGTATGCATGGGAGGTTACCAACTGCGAATGGGCTGTCGATGCATGGGCCTTAGACCGGGCCTATTATGACCAACCCAACCAAGTTTGATTTATTTTTATAATTTTTAAAAATAGATTTGCTGTTTGTGTATATGAATTTATTTATTTTTCCGCTTAATGATATAAAAAATGGAAAAGGAAGTTAAAATGTGAGTATTTATGTGAAATAAAAACATAAACACGGTAGAATTTAATACATGTTTACACGGTAAATTATTA
Organism: Erythroxylum mucronatum; assembly: GCA_027563825.1. Taxonomy (NCBI): domain Eukaryota; kingdom Viridiplantae; phylum Streptophyta; class Magnoliopsida; order Malpighiales; family Erythroxylaceae; genus Erythroxylum; species Erythroxylum mucronatum. Next base: position 6,271,506 of record JAOSBP010000002.1, on the reverse strand, counting down.
TTTTGAAATAAAATAACGGGAAAACATTTACGCAATAGTCGAGGATTATTTCAAAAGGTTAAGAAAAAGTATAATGGCACCAACTTACCATATTGGTCGGTACATTGAATGCAATTGGTCTACCGAATTATTAACCGAAGCTACTTTTTTTTAATCTTTGTCGGATACAATTAGTAGATGATTAGTTGTCAACATTTGCAGGCGATATGATAAATGATGATCAGAGGTTGAGATTCACTCAAAACATTTTAAGCTCAATGTCAATCTAAATACGCGAGTCAGTTTGACCATTAACACTAAGTATCCTGATCGATTTATTCCCAATCAGTTTATGCTATCATATTAATTTCCCTTATGGGTTGGTTACAGTAACCAAACTAATTTCTCTTCCCACCACTCAATGAACGTACATATACGTATCAAGATCAAAAAGGAACCAAATACGCCTTCTCTTGGACTCTTCTACACGTCAATATTATTGAATAATACCAAGTTTTGGTATCTGGTGTATGTTGTGGCTCGCCTACTTCGTCTTGAACATATTGCATCCGTCACATCTTATCTTCCTCATCTTACAATAACTTTCAGAGCTAGACAAGATACGGATGACCATGACCTTAAACACTCGAGCACTGGGCTAATAATGATTACATCCCTTTCTTTTCCCCTCTCGTGTATCAGAGTTTCAAAGGTTTTACACCTACCGCTAGGATATATAATGCCATACAAACATATAAGATCATTACGTATTTGCATATTGAACTCTCCCGTGGAATCATGACGATAATGATTATACAGTATAAGAATCTGCTGGTCAAATCCAATAAACAATCACCCCTATTTATGAAGAAAACATATTAATTAATTCAAACTAAGATAAATAGAATTCCACTAATGAAAAATTAGGTCATTTAATTTGAAATCAATATGTTAAATTATATTTAAACTTATATTTATTTTATTCAAATTCAAATCTTAAATCATTCATGTGGTTGCAACCCTATTTAAATGTACAATCAGGCATGTATAATAGTTCTATAAAGTTGACTGCGGATAATCCTTGACATACCTTAATTAGTAGCCACAAACAACGTTCCTTTTTATCCCCTTAAAGCAGTACCTGATACCTTCCCCTAGACGTCATGTCTATCTTCATCGATCGACTCCTTCATTTCCCGGTCATTTTCTGATTGCTTAAGCTCCACTACACGTACACTTCAAGCTCGACACTTCTCGCAGATGTACACGCTTCTGTCCTTTTCTACCCATAAATATGGATGGGATGTTTATTTGACAAATTTTTTGAGGGTCAGGCAGTCAAAGCCAAATTTTTATTTGTTGTTACTTGCTTGTTACCTTCATTGTCAGGATAAAAAGTAACACAACCTTCACGAGGACGAGGCATCAAGGTTTCGACGGCTATTGCCATACTAAACAGTGATGTCTCCGAACATATACGGCGTGATTTATGAGCAACGGATTATCTAGTGATAAATCAACTGTAGAATATCTAATGATTTAATGTTCGAGTCTATGTATTTTAGGATATCTCATTTTGATGCGTCTATTTATCCTATATTTTCCTCACGTATGTTAATACTAGATCATTGGCGCAGATGTTATTATAGATATTATTTTGTTTTTATAAAAGTTTTAATTATCAAAAGTTAACCTGTTAGTTTTAAGGGTTTAGCTTGTCTTGCCCCTCTCTCTCTCTCTCTCTTCGAGTGCAAGCAGTGGCGAAGGGACAGTGTGGGCACTATGGGCAGCTGCCCACACTACCCCAAAAAATTTTCTTAAAATTTCATGTAAATTTTTTTTTGCCCCCACAAAATTCATGTAAATTTTTTTTATTTTTTTTTTGCCTCCACAAATTTTTTTTTGAAGCTTTGCCCCCACTAAAATTTTTGTTTGCCCCCACTGGAAAAACTTCCTGGCTTCGCCCCTGAGTGCAAGTGTTGGTCTTACCGTTCATGTATAAGGTGAGTTTTTAGATTTTGTTTCGACGTTGGTTTCTCTTAAGCTATCGATTTAGCTTCATGGATCCAGGATTACAAAGGCTCTCTATTCGGGAAAAGGAGGATAGCGAGTTCGTTGTTTCTCCAGAGAACGTTCATAATGCAATGGGTTTTGCTGCGGTACTTAGGGACGCACAAGGTAGGTTTGTGACTGCTATTTCAGGTTTTTTTCTTGCCCTGTTTGACCCAGTTCTGGCCGAAATTATGTCTATAAGGGAAGCTCTATCTTGGCTAAAAGACCAACAGCTTG
>JAOSBP010000002.1:6251285-6269138 GCA_027563825.1 Erythroxylum mucronatum | reverse complement strand
TATAAGGGAAGCTCTATCTTGGCTAAAAGACCAACAGCTTGACAAGGTAATTGTGGAGTTAGATTGCTTGGCAGCTGTCCAATCAATTTTAGCTCTTTTGCCAAATCGGTTTGAGATTGAAATTTTGACTCTTGATTGTTTATCATTCAAGCGACATTTCTTTCACTTGTCCTTTCAACGGACGCGTAGGATTGCCAATAAGGCGGCTCATGCTTTAACCAGGGTAGCCTTATTACATGCAAACCCACATCACTGGATTGATCGTCCTTCTTATTTAGTCTCTATTTTAAATTCAGATTGTTCGGCTTCTGTTATTGTTGAGGGGGAAAGACTATTATATTCCAGGTGTATTGGGTAAGCCTGTTGGCTTGGGTTAGTTTTCTTTGTCTTTCCTACCTTTGTCTGTTTTTGTGCTATTAACGTTTTTATTCAAAAAAAAAGTTTAACCTGTTATAAAATTGATTAAAGGTATAATAAAATTAATGAATTTGAAATAAAATTAAAAAGAATTGTCCTTAATTTAAAGTTTAATTAAAAAGAGAAAATATTAAATAAAAATTAATTAGTTTGTTTTAATTTATAAAGATTAATTATTTTATAAATATTAAATGAAAAATTGTAGCTTTCAAAAATCATTTTTAGAATACAACAACTTCAAGCGATAGCAAAAACAAAGAAAGACATGTAGGTTCCATCTTGAAGTACAGCAATCCGCATCCGCTTTGAAACAGAAAGCCAGGATATATGATAACAAAAGATTGCGAGGTGTTATTAGATTCCCTTCCAAATCCTGAAAGCATGGTAAAATCTGATTACCAGATCACACCACAAATCTCTCTGCCTTGGCTGGATTACTACACAGGAAACTACAATCGTTTGTGAGGTCTAAAGTACTCTTGTTCTGTGCCCAAAAAAGGATTACATAATCTGGGTATGCCTTGAAATCCACTACCTTCTTCAACATCTTACATTGTATCTTTTTTTTAAGCAAAGTTCCAACGTCAATCTCGTGGAAGGGAATCAACTCCTCTTGTAATTCCATCAAATAAGAGCCAAAGTGGATTTGGCTCTTCTGTTTGTTAAGCGAGGCGTCGGATCAATATGTCCTCATTTGATATAGCAATTGGGACTGATATTAATGACTTGGAAAATAAGAGTTCAAAAAGTGAAATACCTTAAATATAAATATTAATTAGTTTAATTTTTGTCACTTTATTCTAAATTAATTTGTTAAATAATTATTTATACGATATCATTAGTATATTTAATGATGTATTTAGTATTCAGTGTATACTTCTATACATATACACTCACATGTATGAAGTCCTCACTCTATCTGTTCTTCAGCTTTAGACATACTGCTTGCAATGTATCGGGCTCTAAAATAGCATAAGCCTGTTATCTTGAATGTATGGTTTAATTATCCTAAAACTGTGTTGAGCTAGATAGAGATGGGCCTGAATGTACTTAGGGTTTGTGGTGTTGAGCTGCAGTCTCCTTTATTTCCGGTTTTATTACATTTTACATTCGAAAACATAAAAGAGCATTTTTTTATTGGAAAGGTTGCATCAAAATATAGAAAAATAATTTTTAAATTTTCAATAAATTTTAAGACCCATGCTTAAAACGATTCTTTTATGCATGTATCCTTAGATAGGTACTCTAAGAACTAAACAAAGAATTATCTAATCAAGAGTAACTAATACTTACAAAATCTACCTTAACTAGACCATATCCACCAGTGAAAACATTACTAGAGTTGGAAATTGGTTCGATATTTATATTGTAGGAATTAATCAAGTACTTCCCATAATCGGATGAACTCTTTGCTTATGCTTGGGTAGATCTTATGAACAATAATATGTTCTCTAATTCTGAGCAAAGTGTTGCTTATCAGGTTGCGAATAATTTGATTTGATCTTTGAAACACCCTAGTATTCCTTTCCTTTCATCAAGCATAGATTCCTCAACTTACTAGCAACTTGAAGCTAATGGAGTCTCCATGATAGGTGAACTTCACTTTCACTACCCATTCTATAAATGAGTTCCAAGTGGATGGCAAGAAGTTAAGTTTATAGAGCATCAGAGATTTACACCAAAATTCCATTGCATAATCATATGAATGGAGAACATGATCAACGCTTTCTAGAACTTAATTGCATAGTGGATAGAGCATGCTAGGACAATTTTGTCTAATCTTATCTTTGGTTGCTAATCTATTATAAATTGTTAACCAAAGTATGAAGGATGTCTTAAGGGATCTCTTAGGAAACCAAAGCAATTTCTACCATGATGTGTACTTTTGACTATATCAAGGCAAGACCTGTTAGTAAACATTCTACAGTTGTGGTAAACCTCTATAGGTTTGTCATCCTCAATGGACCAAAGTGGATAAGATGGAGTGTGATTCATAACACGATTCCATTCTCCTTCTAATATCACTCTATTTACTTTTGACTGGGAGGAATAATTGATGTTGTGTAACGAACCAAAAGTCGTACCAAAACTAAGTTTTCGATCTATTTCCTGCCTTGATTTTAATAACAGAATTCATATCCTTTCTTAGCTTCAGAATTTGATTAAAGCACTAAGAAAAGGATTGGTTTACCTTGATGATCTAGAAGCTCTATTATTTTATTATGTAAATATGAACCCATTTGACCTAGTTTAATTGAGCATTTGCTAATAGTTTTTAAATTCTTTTAGCTTGCAACATTTTGTTAGTATCCCTCATAAAGGATAATCCAAAACCTCCCTTAATAATTGGTGCACAAACATTAGACCATCAACCTTACATCTTGATTTTTTTAGCCTAGGAGGTTCTTTTAACATTTTTTTAATGTCTTTGACAAGCTTTTGAGGAAGAAACAAGTGTGAGGTCCAATGGATATGAAGGTTACTCAAGACTAATAAAATTAGTTGTAGCTTGCCGACATAGGAGAGGAAACAGTTGCTCCAGTAGTTGATTATTTTTCTGATTGCATCAAAAAGAGGCTCACATTTAGAGTAGGAAATCCTTCATTTTATCTAATATTGGGATGCCTAAGTACTTAGATGTCATATTGTAAAGAGGTAGTCCCGATATTATAGAGAGTTCATAAGCAACACATGATGTATCTACAAAGATATATAAGGCACTTTTCTATAGATTCACATTAAGTCTTAATAATACACCAAAACCATGTAGGGATTTTATGAGCAAAGTAATAGAACTAGAATTAGCTCTACTAAACAGTGCAAATCATTCGCAAATGTTAAGTTAAGCAACTTCAATATATCAAAATGGTAATAATATTTGAAGCTACTAACATGTTCTATTCTACATGAGATTAATCTTAACAATACCTCTATACAAAAAAAAAGGTGAGAGAGGATCTCCTTGACGTAGCCATTTAAACCCTCAGAATACCTGTATAGGTTCACCATTCACTAAAATTGAGAACGATAATGTAAATACAAGCTTGAATCTAAGTTAAGAACTGGTCAGGAAAGCCAAAGGTTGCTAATGAGTCCAAGATAAACTTCCAATTCACTAAGTCAAAGGCATTCTTAAAATCAATCTTCTAGTTGCAACTCTTTTGGTTTTTTGTTATTATACCCCTTAAGTCATTCTTGAACTAGGAGTAGATTGTCTCCAATATTCCTATCCTTCACAAAAGCTCCCTGGCTCCCATTGATTATGCATTTTAGAAGAATATTAAGCCTATTCGCTATTAATTTTGCAATAATTTTGTAAACTACGTAACAATAAGTTACGAGCCTGTAGTCATTCAAATGCTTAGGATTGCACTTCTTGGGAATGAGATTCACAAGGTTTTTCTTTAAACTCTTTGATCATGTAGCTTGAAGAAAAGAAATTTGGGACTGTAATGAAAATTATGTTACTTGTCAAGTGCCAAGTTCATTGGAAGAGGAAGGCGTTAACCGTCTAATCTTGGGGCCTTTATGGTTTTATAGAGAAAAGTGCTTGTTTGACATCTTGTTCACCGAAAGGTTTCAATAGAGATTCCTTTTTCTCTTTGGAAATGGAGTTGTGGATAAATCCATTAAGTTTTAATAAGGTGGAATCATTTTGGGTGGGAGGTCCTAGTAACTCCTTAAGTGGTTAAACAGTATAGATTTGATCTTATATTGCTTGTCAATAATGAAGCTTTTATCAAATTTCCAAAAGAAAAAAAATGAAGCCTTTATTAGTCCTTAAAGAAAGGATTTTTTTTTTGACATTCCTCCTGAAGAGAATAGAATTGTAGAAATATTTGGAAATTTTATCAACATTCATTAACTAGTTTATTTTTACTTTTTGCTTGAGTAAGTAATGCTGATTATCAAGAGTTGTTATGTACTTATCCATAGCTTGCTTCTCTTTGACTTTAAGAGATGTATCATCAGGATCCAGATAAGCTTTCTGTTGTAGAGTCATAAGAGCCCCTTTAGCTTTTGAGATAGCCATAGTGGTGTTCTCTACTTTAGAAGAGTCCAATTTCTTCAATTCCAATATGATATTTAGAAGTTTCTTCACAGATATGAAAGAGTCAATACCTCTAACGTGGAGGTTTAATCCTTTTTCCACAGCTTCCTCGAATCTTTCCAGTTTGACAAGTTAGTTGTTAAATCAAAATGGATGCCTCACAAGCCAGAGTTAACTTCTATAAAAACCCCTATAGAAGTATGATTAGAGAAAAAGGGCTAGTTGAAAAAAGCATCACTTGTTTTTAAATGTGCAAGTCACTTTGGATTGACTAAGTCACGATCTAGTTTCCTCCTAATTAAGATATTACTTCCTTACCTTTAACTCTATGTATAGTATGCTCTTTCATAACTCAGGTATGAGAGGGAAGAAGAGTTTAAGCAATCCAACAAATTGTTATTGGTCTTCTTACATTTTTCCTCTTTAGATTTTTAATAGAAAATGGTGAAGTTAAAGTCTCTAATAACTAGCCAAGGTTTATTGATTGAGCCCCCTATTGCCCTCAAATCATTCCAAAGAGATCTCCTTTGGATCTTAAGATTAGAAGCATAGACTTTTAGTCATTCAGAGTCCATCATGATTACCAAATGAACATATTGGTATGAGATTACTTGTTGAGTGGTGTTGACTCTGTGATGGTAGAATCCCACAACAATCTTGCCCAAGTAATGACACTGGTGGTTTAATAATAGCTCCCAATTTTTACGCAAAACTCCTCTACATAATTGTAACTTTTCTTTCTTGACCTTTGTTTCTAAAAGTCCTATTAAGGCACACTTCTTAGTGACTAGATAATTGTTAATCATTTGTCCTTTGTTAGGACAATTCATGCCCCTCATGTTCCAAAATAATATCATAAGATTAAGAGAGAAAATAAAAGCCCTTTCTTCTTAAATTTTTTACCATGTTTTCTCTTTGATGTTACCACTGTTCTAGTTTAAGAATAGACTCTGGATCTAACAAACTTTTTTTAATACTTTTTTTCTGAATTGAGTGCCTTTAGAGAGGTTGAAGGTGTGGTCATTTTCTCCTCACTATGCTTTAACCTTCTAGAGCTTTCATCTATTTCAGAGTGTGCCTTTAGAATACCCATTTCTTTAAATTCTAGATTGATGTGGTTTGAAGATTAAGAAGCTCATTTGAAAATCAAGTCAGGAATCTCCTTTCAGTTTCACTCTCTATGTTCTTTTCTGAGGTTAAGGATTAGGGTTCCACTCATAACTAACCTCAATGAAGTCTTCCACCAGTTCACTATTATTATCTAGCCTCATAATAAGTGGAGAAACAAGAAGTTCAGAATTCATTTCAATCTCCACACATATCCTGGTAAAGCTAACCCTTTTATAGTTGAGGTCATTTCATTCGAGTAAATAGGTTTCTCGATAGCATTAGCTAAATGACTTAGACAAGTGGTTGTCCAATACTCAAGCGAAACCCTATAAAATCTTATCCAAAGGGGTAGATGCTTGAGTTTCATATTCTTTAAGTTTATCCTTAGCCTCCACTTCAATAACATTGTTCAGGATCCTTGGATATGTCAAGGTCATATTTCTAAGATCTCATGCACTCTAATTGTATCTATAAATTTGAATAGAAACAACTCTTCCTTATTTAGTAAGACACTCTCCAATCCCAATTTCAACTAGAAGTTCTTTACTTATCGGTACACTATAGGAAAAACCAAGCTCTTTTGGGAGAAAAAATTCACTAGTGTGTCTGCCCATTTTGTTGCTCCTTGTTGTAAGATTTCTAACAAGGAAAAACCACTGAGTACCAATTAAAGTTCATATTCAATATGTGTTAGAAGGTACCTTAGTTTATCAAAAGCTACAAAACCTCCCATCACATGGCTCCAAGTGCGTTTTGGGCTTAAATTGGATTCACAATGTGGATCCATTTCATCTTCTTTCGCTCGCTTCAATAGACAATTGTTTTCTTATCTTTTTAAGAAGATTAATTTTTACTTTTTATAGTTAATATTTAGGATAAAAACACATATTATTTGTGATTTGATTTATTTTATGAAATAGTTCAATATTTGTTTTTTAAATACATATTTTATTAACTAGATCATATATTTGTTTTATTAATTTTTTTAAAAAAATTTTTAGAAAGAAAAGTTGACATAAGAGGTATATGTTTATTTAGAACAGTATTGTAGTTTTTTCTAGAAATATTACACCATAGGCCTTGTTTGGTTGGCATGGATTCTTGCTTGGGAAAGTAATCTTTTTCCTAAAATTTATATTATCACGTTTGGTTTCATAAAGTAGTAGCACTTTACTTGGATTCTAAATCCCAGCACTTCCTTGGTATTTAGATTACTTTCCTCAGGAATTTAATCTAAAAAATACGCTAGCCAATTCAACCATTTTTCTCTCTCAATTTTACGACAACTCTTTTATAAAACCTTACCTCCTTTTAACTATTCTTATTGTTCTCCCGTTAGTAGGATTTTGGATATTTTTGCTCAGAAGTTTCAATCGACAATCTTCAGGTTCATATTTTTTCCTTCTTACTTAACTTTCGTGTAGTTTTTGTTTGATATATGAAAGCAATTATGTTATTGCTCTTGTTATTTTTTTTTCAATCAGTAGCACTTTAGACTAAATTATGGTGTTTTTGTACTCCGAATGCCTTGATTGGAAGTAATCATATTACTTGTTAAACAAAGATGCAAATTTTCTCCCATAATAAATTTTCAGTTGTCTTCGTCTTCTTCATATTATTTCTAATCCTAAATTCCCAAGTTCTTACAAAATACGTTCAGTTCAATCAGGACCTATGTAACTTTCATAGTTTTTATCAATCAATTAAAATATTATCTATTGATTTTACCTCTCTCTCATTATACGATATACTTCTGCACATAATAGTCTTGATAATGTTAGGACATAGCATTTGTCGTTTCCATCTTCGTATTGCGGCAGTTTCCTCGAGTATAATTAATTTATTATGTTGCAAATTTTGTTCTTCATGTGTATTTGTAGTATCTTATTTGTGGTGTCTTCTTATTCTATTTAATAAAGTTTAATTTTTTATTTTAAAAATTGTTGATTAATTGATAGGTGATAATGAATGGTTGGAATGGATTTGGATGCAAAGAAGAAATTATTTTATTTATTAATGGATATGCAAAAGAAACGATTAGACATGTTAAGAGTCGTATTACATATCCTTTCAGTCGTAGTATTGCATCATGGAAAATATTGTTTGAAAGCTCCATACTCTGTTGACGAATACAATCGATCCCGATACCTTCATAGGTTGATATATGCTAGTGATTCAACATGTCATTCGAAGTTGTGTATGGATAGATTCACATTTAGAAGATTAGTAAATATGCTTTAGAAATATTGGTCGATTAACATATACCACGAACACAACTGTAGATGAACAAGTAGCAATGTTTCTGTACATTCTTGGACATCACAAGAAAAATCATATGATAAAAATTGACTTCTTACACTCAGGAGAAATAGTTAGTAGGCATTTTAATCAAGTATTAAATTTAATTCTTAGACATCAAAGAAAATTGCTTAAAGTGCCTGAACCTGTACCTCAGAATTCCATAAATGAGAAATAGAAATAGTTTAAGGTAAATATTTAATATTTAATATATCAATTGATATATTTACTTCTTAATTATATGATATAAGTATTCATGGAATTTGATTTTGTAGAATTGTTTAGGAGCTCCATACGGTACTTATATAGAAGTGAGGGAACCAGAAGCTGACAAGCCTATGTATCAAAATAGAAAAGGTGACCTAGCTATAAATGTTCTAGGAGTATGCTTACAAGACATGCAATTGATTTATGTCCTCCCTGAGTGGGAAGGTTCAGTTGCAGACGCGAGAGTGCTTCGAGATGCATTAAGTAGAAGAAATGGACAACCAGTCAGGGATGATAAGTTAGAAATAAAAAGTGAAATATTAAAATGTAATATATATATATATATATAAAAGTTAGAAATAAAAAGTGAAATATTAAAATGTAATATATATATATATATAAAAGTTAGAAATAAAAAGTGAAATATTAAAATGTAATATATATATATAAGTTAAAAATAAAAAGTGAAATATTAAAATGTAATATATATATATATATATATATATTCTAATTTATTTTAATATATTCTCAATATTTTAGGTTATTACTATCTAGTGGATGCAAGATACACAAATAGCAAAGGATTTCTCGCACCATTTCGAGGTCAAAGATATCACCTCAATGAATGGATTCCAGGATATCAACCAAATACTCCCGAAGAATTGTTTAATATGAAACATTCTTCAGCTAGAAATATTATTGAAAGATGTTTTGAGTTGTTGAAAGTTCGTTGGCATATCATCAAGAGCTCAAATTGGTATTGTATTAAATTGCAAATTAAGATTATAATGACTTGTTGTCTTCTTCACAGTCATAAAAGAAGAAATATGCCTTTTGATCCAACAGAAGCTGATTTAGATGCAGAAGAGAAGAAGAAGAAAATGAAGGTGAGGTTGAGTTAGACGGAGAGTTGATCACTTCAGTCGAACCATCTAAGGATGGACAAATTGAAGACAAACTTTAGCTAATCAAATGTTTGATGAATGGAGGAAAAATAGAAATATTGGATAAAAATATAGGCTTTCATATTTTTAAGGGTCTTTATTCTTAATAGCTTTAGGTAGTTTAATATTTTTGTTAGAGACATGCATTATTTAAATTTATTGGATTATTTTCCATTTTCTTAATGTTAATTAATGTTTTCTTAATGTTAATTAATATTGATATAACCTATTGTCTTATATATAATTATTTTATGAATTAAATGCATATAGTTTATTGCATTTAACATTGATTATATCAAAGTAAATTTACTTTTGTCAGGTATGGAACGTAATATTAGATCTCCCAGAGGCAAAGGTAGTAACCATATTTGGATTACTGTTGATGATGAAAAGTTAGTGGAGACCATGCTTGAACTGAAAGAAAGTGGAAAATTTGATGATGAAAATGGTAGTGGATTAAGGAAAGGATATTAGAAAGAACTGGAAAGGATATTAGATCAAAAATTACCAGGGCATGGTTTAAAAGAAAAATTACATATTGAATCTCGTTGTAAATTATTGAAAAAACAATATCATAGTATTTATGATGCGAGAAATAGTGGAGAAACAAGTGGTTTTGGTTGGGATGATTAAAAAAATGTGTTACTACAGACGTTGTTGTGTGGAGTGCATATCTAAATGTTAGTACAAATTAGATTACTTAGTTTTTTAAAAATATTTTTACATGATTTATATAATGATTAATGTTATAATTTTTTAGCACTATTTTTGTATTAATGTTTTATTAATATTTTTTATAATAATTGGTATTATGATTGTTGTAGAGTCATCCAGATAATTCATTTATGAGGAATAGATCATTTCCCTACTATGATAAACTAGCCATTATTTGGGGACAAGATCGAGCTACAGGAAAAAATGCTAAAGCACCCACGAATATGTTAGAAAACATAAACAGAGAAGAGAACTTGGATGAAGAGAATGAAAAATCTAATGAGGAGGAAGTTGTTGAGCCTCAAAGAGATTAACCAATCAGGAGTAATTTTTTCACTCTTCAGGATGCTGACAAGGAAGAATATCTAAGGCAAATTTAAAGAGTAATTAGTTTTTTAAGATTTGTCTTTGTACTCGGTTGAGATTTTTTTAGTATTTTTCAGTACTATATTTATGATATAACAATATTATATGATTCGAATATCAGAAATGAAAAAATAACATTTAATAATATAACTTGTATTACAAATTAACATTATTTATCAATTTCAATATTTATTTGGTTTGTAGAGATATAATTAGAAATAAGTCAAAATTAAATTACATTTTATGAAATATATTGTACACTAAACACTATAATAAGAATTAGCTCAATTTTTCTATTAAAATTTTTATAAGTATCCAAACAAATAAATATCTTTACTTTCTATAAATTTATTTTCTTAAAAACTTAATTCTAAATTCAGTTTACTTTTTTTGCCAACTAAACTAAACGGCGCGATAAGGTATTTTATATCCCTATCGTTTAACATTTACTAATTTTGGGAGTGTATGACAGCGAAATCGTAGGACCGTCTTTTCAGTGAATAATTTTCTCCATTCATGCTTTGGTGAACGATATTTTGTTTTTATTCATTATTTGAAACCATATTGCGAATAATCGTCAACTAACTAAAAGGAACCGAGAAAATCACTGTAGAATCCTTATCAAATAAAAGAGTTTGAACGGGAAAATTTCTTATTATTTATCTCAATCTATACTCCGAAGTTAAATAGGAAATCTAAAAGCTCACTTGATAAATAAGAAACTTTGAAAATCTAAAAGAGTCAAAAACTCATTAACACCAATTTAAAGAATTCCAAGTACCATACACCCTAGGCAGAGAAAAAAGCAACTCTTAATCCTAAACTGCAAGGAGTCTAATAAGAGAAGTCCAATGCACATTTGAAGTAAACCTACAAGAAATGTTTGGATGAACATAAGAATATCAAAGTGATCTGTTCATCACATGACTTCTGGAAATTATACTTCGCCGTTGACGGAGGATGATTGATTACCATCTTCATTCTCGCCTGAGATCTCTTCAAGTGATCTTCCCTTCGGCTCAGGTACCAAAAATGTCAACATAAACCCTAAAAGATTAATGACCCCGAGAACTATGAGCGAATTTTTCATCCCAATTCCTGCTGGGTACCCTGCGTCGGCCTTATCTTTGTCCTGGTTCTGTGCAGCGTACAAGAACCCAAATGCTCCAATTATTGCACCTGCCTTCCCTGCAGCCGCCGATATTCCATGGCAAGTCGTCCGGAACCTCGCCGGAAAGATTTCCGCAGGCACGATAAATGTTGTACTATTAGGTCCAAAGTTTGCGAAAAAGAACGTAAACGCATACATGACGACGAAACCAATGTGGTTTTCTTTCATAGTCCAGTGGTGATAGGGAATTGCCAATGAAAACATGAACACGGTCATGAACGCAAATCCTATCAACTGAATGGTAAAACGACCAATATAATCAATGAGACCGACGGTAAACCAGTAACCAGGAACTGTACCGCAGAGGGCTATGAAAAACTGGGCTTTGGCAATCTTGAACAACTCGTCCAGAGCGCTCATTGTCTTCGCCTGAGGAAGCCAACCGATGGTGGTAAAAATATCTTTTTGGAATAAGTTTTGGCTATAGTACGCAATGTCGAGCAAGAACCAAGTGCTTGCCGTTCCAAGTAAATGCAGACCATGACGGCGAAGAAATTCCCTCGACCATAACCCAAAAGAATTGCTTCTTTCAGGTTGTACTTTCTCTCTCGCCACTTCATCAACTTGCATCTCCAATTCCAGAACCTTAGACATGTCGTTGCAAGCTTTCTCAGCGTTTTTAGCCACTAAAGCAGTGTATCGAGGAGTCTCCGGCATCTTCATTCGCCAATAATAAGTCAAAGCAGCGGGTAAAGCACCGAGCATGAGGATGATCCTCCATACATAATCAGCCTCAGGCACAGTAGACGCTAATGGGTTGACGGAGTATGCTGGTGCTTTGTAAACAGCACGAAACATTGCTGAAACCCCCATAGCCACCAAACCACCAGCCAGAATACCAAACCCTTGCATTGCAAAAACAGCGGCGATAAAAGCCCCACGAGTCTTTTTGTTAGCATACTCCGCCATTATCGTTGCAGACAGAGGATAGTCTCCTCCAATACCAAACCCTAGCCAAAACCTGAAGAAACACAGAGTAGCCATCACACTTGTTGGTGAACTCCCAAAAGAAAGGCCCGAACAAACTGAGGAGATCATCATAAGCAAAAGCGTGATGCCATAGACGCGTTTCCGGCCAAGTCTGTCGCCAAGCCACCCGAAGAAAAGTTGTCCTGCGAGTGTACCGCAGAGAGCGACGCCGTTAACGGCGGAAGCTACGTTGGGAGGTAAGCCGCCAGGATTCGGAGAGCCATCATTCTGGTAGTAAATGCGACCGAGTAGTTTGGTGACTAAAGAGATGCAGAAAAGATCATATGCATCGGTGAAAAATCCCATACCAGCGATGACCACCGCTTTGACGTGGTATAGTTGTGTTTTTGCTTCATCGAGATTAGCAAGAAGCTCGCTCCCTGAATTTCTCATGGTGATGGGGAGATTTAACGTGCTCTATGCTTATCTTACTTCTTAGAAACACCTTCTTGCGTTTCTTATACTTCGAATTTTATGCCTTTTTCTTTCTGGCAATTAGGAACCTTATCTTATACTTTCCACACTTAGAATTGGAGGAAACAGAAGTATAATTCCACCGGGTTTAGGTATCAAGTTGCTTTTCTCTTTAAGCTATATTACAATTATAAGATTGACATTGCTAGGATACTAACAGATACGTTTGTTATAGAGCAGAAAATAGAACTTAGAAACATTGAAGTATATTTCACTTGTATTAATTTGGTGTTCTCAGTATAAATATATTCTAGGAAATCCACTAGCATACAAACACAATAACAGAATAACATATACGTATTCTAACTACATTAATAAGTGGATAAGATTAGCCATATAGTTATCTAATATTGGTACGCATTTTTACTAACTAACTTAGATATAACTGTATGTCGATAATCTGCAACCTTATTTCACTCACGAATCTTTTGATCGCTTAATTATAATTTCGTCATCTCAACTAATAAATTTTATCTCTAACACTTTTGCTTATTAATAGGTCCTTAGGAGAGCCAAAATCCCACTTTCATTTGTACTTTTGAATTTATTTTGTTAGTGCACCACATTCCATAAGATTTTATTTCCGTATCTTAAATAATCATTTGAATACAATTTTTAAACAAACGTTATAACAGGATATATATATATTATTGTAACACGTAGCATGAACTTTATTACGTGTCCCGGATTATTCGTCAAAGGGAAATAAACGAAATAAATGCAGAAATACCTTATTTCGGTTTAATCACACTTCAAAGAAGCTTTCCAAGACTGTATCAAGCTCAAATTCACCAGGACCTTCATAAAATTCTCTCACCGGCACGTGGTAAATGCCTTTCTACAATTTTCTTAAAACGTAAGCTCTATTAATGAGTTAGAGAATCTGGACGTTTACGAATGATATAAGTAACTGCAGGAGACCTTAACCTCTTTGTATAGGTTTCATATAGGACTTTTCTATCATAAGTTCGATATTGATCGGGTCCACACTAATCATAGTCCATTTCTCTCCTGAACTTCGAACCATTGACTTATATCATTTATTGGGACACTTTATTATCTTTATCCGGATCATATTTATGTAACTTAATTGATAAGTTATTGGAAATTGATAAAATGCAATTAATTATTGTCCAACTTTATGAAAATTGTCTAATAATTCTAGTTGAATCAATAAGTAGGATAAGATTAGTCGTAGGTATCTAATATTAGAATGCATTCTAACTACCGCAACACCCACCCCCTCCCCTCGAGAGAGTCCCGGTACCACTCGATGCTGGGAACATAGCTGCATAAACCATTGAGTGCTAAGAGGTTTTGTCAAAGCGTCAGCAGATTGTATAAACTAAACTGCTATATCACCATGAGGCACCTTTCCGCGTACAAAACGATTGTCCACCTCAAATGTTTAGAACACGCATGAAAATGGGACTAACAGATAAGAAGATGCACCAAGATTATCATACCATAGGAGCTTGAGTAACGGAGACATGAAACTCACAGAGCAAAGATAATAGCCAAAAAATTTCAACAGCAACACACACAAGAATCTGGTATTTTGCTTTTGTGTTGGACCTTGAAACAACTTTTTGCTTTTTAAACCCCAAGAGACCAAATTGGAACCCAAATAAGTGGAAAAACTAGTCATAGATCGATGATGATCTAGACAGCTAGCCTAGTCAGCATCTGAAGAACCAAATAGTTGAAAAGACCTAGGTGAGAGAAACATCCTATAGTGTGTAGTCCCCTGGAGATAGTGTAAAAGCTTTTTAACTAATAACCGATGATCCTCTAGAGATTTCTGCATAAATTGATTTAACTTGTTAACCACAAATGCAATTTTAGGTTGCATAATAGACAAATATTGAAGGCTGCTAACAATGATACAGTACATCCCGAAGTCAAAAAGTGAAGTAGACCAAATGTAGAAAGTTGCTTAGCGGTTATGTGAGGCTTCTGAGGATTTGAATTACATAATTGAGCCTTTTTTAGGATGTCCCAAATGTATCTCGATTGACTAAAAAATAATCCACGATGTGACATGTATACTTTTAAACCCAATAAGAAATGTAATAGGCCCAAATCTTTTAAAGCAAAGTCTCGACCAAGTTCATGAATTAATTGAAAAATAAATTTATTATTGCTTCCAGTCACCAAAGCATCATTTACATATACCAAAACAACCGTGAGATGTCCAGAATAATAGTGTATCAATAAGGAATTATCATTAACTGAAGAAAAGAATCCCAAACTCAACAAATTTGAGCTAAGTCAAGTAAATCAGGCGTATAAAGCCTATTTAAGCCCATGAATAGTCTTATGAAGCCAACAAATAGCATTAGGGCAAAGAGAATCAACCAAAATTGGAGGTTGGGACACAGACTTTTTTTGCAACACACCATGTAAAAATGTATTTTATAAGCTGCCAAATATGCCAATTATTAGAAACAACTAGAGATAAAACAATTGGAACTGTGATAGGTTTAATAACAAGGCTAAAAGACTCATGATAATCCAATCCTTCCTGATGATGAAAACCCTTCGCCATTAACCGAGCTTTGTATCTTTCAATGGAGCCATCAAATTTTACTTAACTTTGAAAACCCATATGCACCCAACCATGACTACTTTGAAATGTTGAATTTTGATAGCTTTTGTGTAGCAAGTGGGTTTGGTTATAATAGATAGCTTACCAGCTGTGATAAGTGCTTGCATGTTAGGCTTAAAGGTACCAACTTTGGCCCTGATAACGATGTGATGCAAATTTGCATCCGAAGGAGGCTTATGCACTATAATAGCTTGTGTACAGTTCCTTGAATCATGCAGTTCTTAAATCACATTTTCACCTTGATCATCTGCTTAAAGTTGAAGCTCCTCTAAAACCACACCATTATTATCTTTGCTAGGCTCTATGTGAGTTGGGATTTGAGTAGCTTCTAGGCCAGAACAAACCCCTTTATAACTTGTTATTCTTTTCAAGTTAGGAAGTGGAGACGAAGCATGTGATAGTGGTGCAAATGATCCACGAGTTCCTGCAAGAGTGTTATTTGAATGGAGTGGTTGGATTTATAGGTAGAGCAACTCCTTGGGGGCCAATTTGGTTACCAAATGGAAAACTCGTTTCACTAAAAACTACATCTCGAGAGATATAAAATTATTTAGTTTTTAAATCTAAACACCGGTACCCCTTATACATAGGACTATATACCCATAAAAACACACTCAATGGATCAAAAATGGATTTTGATAGCATGCACACTCGAAAACTCTAAAAAGAGAATAGTTAGGTTGAGTTCTAAAAAGGAGTTTCCATTGTGATTTACTTTTTAATATAGGTTTATGAACGATTCACTAGATAAATACTAACAAATAGGTTTGTTATAGAGTAGAAAATATAATGTAGAAACGTTGAAGTATATTTCACTTGTATTAATTTGGTGTTCCCATTATAAATATGTTCTAGGAAATTCACTAGCATACAAACACAAT
Organism: Erythroxylum mucronatum; assembly: GCA_027563825.1. NCBI lineage: Eukaryota > Viridiplantae > Streptophyta > Magnoliopsida > Malpighiales > Erythroxylaceae > Erythroxylum > Erythroxylum mucronatum. Next base: position 6,252,928 of record JAOSBP010000002.1, on the reverse strand, counting down.
AACAGAATAACATATACGTATTCTAACTACATTAATAAGTGGATAAGATTAGCCATATAGTTATCTAATATTGGTACGCATTTTTACTAACTAACTTAGATATAACTGTATGTCGATAATCTGCAACCTTATTTCACTCACGAATCTTTTGATCGCTTAATTATAATTTCGTCATCTCAACTAATAAATTTTATCTCTAACACTTTTGCTTATTAATAGGTCCTTAGGAGAGCCAGAATCCCAGTTTCGTTTGTACTTTTGAATTTATTTTGTTAGTGTACCACATTCTATAAGATTTTATTTCCGTATCTTAAATAAACATTCGAATATAATTTTTATACAAACGTTATAACAGGATATATAAATATTCTTGTAACACGTAGTGTGAACTTTATTACGTGTCCCAAATTATTCGTGAAAGGGAAATAAATGAAGTAATTGCAGAAATACCTTATTTCGGTTTAATCACACTTCAAAGGAGCTTTCCAAGACTGTATCAAGCTCAAATTCACCGGGACCTTCATAAAATTCTCTCACCGGCACGTGGTCAATGCCTTTCTATAATTTTCTTAAAACGTAAGCTCTATTAATGAGTTAGAGAATCTGGATGTTTATGAAAGATATAAGTAACTGCAGGAGACCTTAACCTCTTTGTATAGCTTTCATATCGGACTTTCCTATCATAAGTCCGATATTGATCGGGTCCACACGAATCATAGTCCATTTTTCTCCTGAACTTCGACCCATTGACTTATATCATTTATTGGGCCACTTTATTATCTTTATCCGGATCACATTTATGTAACTTAATTGATAAGTTATTGGAAATTGATAAAATTCATTTAATTATTGTCCAACTTTATGAAAAATGTCTAATAATTCTTGTTGAATCAATAAGTAGGATAAGATTAGTCGTAGGTATCTAATATTAGTATGCATTCTAACTACCTCAACACCCACCCCCTCCCCTCGAGAGAGTCCCGGTACCACTCAAAGCTCGGAACATAGCTGCATAAACCATTGAGTGCTAAGAGGTTTTGTCAAAGCGTCAGCAGATGGAATAAATTGAACTGCTATATCACCACGAGCCACCTTTCCATGTACAAAACAATTGTCCACCTCAAATGTTTAGAACACGCATAAAAAATGGGAGTAACAGATAAGAAGATGCATCGAGATTATCACACCATAGGAGCTTGAGTAATGGAGACATGAAGCTCACAGAGCAAAGATAATAGCCAAAAAATTCCAACAACAACACACACAACATTCTGGTATTTTGCTTTCGTGTTGGACCTTGAAACAACTTTTTGCTTTTTAAACCCCAAGAGACCAAATTGGAACCCAAATAGGTGGAAAAACTAGTCATAGATCGATGATGATCTAGATAGCTAGCCTAGTCAACATCTGAAGAACCAAATAGTTGAAAAGACCTAGGCGAGAGAAACATCCTATAGTGTGTAGTCCACTGGAGATAGTGTAAAAGCTTTTTAACTAATAGCCGATGATCCTCTAGAGATTTCTTCATAAATTGATTTAATTTGTTAACCACAAATGCAATTTTATGTTGCATAATAGACAAATATTGAAGGCTGCTAACAATGATACAGTACATCCCGAAGTCAAAAAGTGAAGTAGACCAA
>JAOSBP010000002.1:6208343-6222125 GCA_027563825.1 Erythroxylum mucronatum | reverse complement strand
CTGGTGGCAGTGGAGCCACATCCTTCTTTATTTTCTTAACTTTCCACAAGAACCAGAATATAATAAGTGTTGCGATTGGTGCGAAGAGATTTAGCAAAGTTCTCTCCATGGTGGCTTCCAGAGAAACTGAACACTTTGCAGGTAAATTTTAAAAAATAGTTTTTAGCAAATTTACCGACGGAAAAAAAGTTCGTCAGTAAAATATATTGGATTTACCGACAAAAAAAATAATCGTAGGTAATTACCGATGGAATTAGCAAATCCGTTGGTAATTTTCTGACAGAAAAATCTTCTTCTTCGGTAAATTTACTGACCGAACAAAAATTTCGTCGGTAAATTTACCAACGGTATACAAAATTTCCGTTGATAAATTTACCTACGGCCGTATCTCCGACACTTTTTTTTATCAGTAAATTTCGTCGCTAAATAAGCTTACTGACGGAATGTGTACAAATTTCGTCAGTAATTTCTGTCGCTAAACTTCATTTTTCTTGTAGTGACTTGATTATAAAGTTTGAGAAACTTTATGATTAAATATGAGATATTTAATAAATAATGATCAATATAAGATATTGTATCTTATTGGATATAATTGATATTTAATTAGAATTATTTGTAATTACTAAAATATCCAAACCTATTATAAATAGGCTTAAGATTCAATTAAATTATTGAAATATCCAAAACCTTTACTAATTTTGATTGAGCAAATGGTGTAGATATATGTCCATCTACCTTTTCCCATGTTGTTTTTCTTATATCTAACCCTATTAGCTTCGGGACCAGATCATCTGTTCCTATTACTCTATTCCAACTTTATTCCATAAAAATCTATCTATTCAATAAATGGAACTCACAAAAATTGGACGATTGAGATTGCACCGAAACAAAGGGCACATCAACTTTGGAAGCAGAAGTTCTTGTGTCATTAGCTAGAATCCGAGAAACAATCCATTATCGTGGACTCATCCACTAAAGCTAAATAACAAGCTATTGCATCTACTACGACTGAAACCAACTGGTTGACTAACTTGATGAAAGAATTTATCGTCTCAAATTTGACACCTCCTACAATTTAATGCGACAATATTGGAACAATTTACTTATGTTCCAACCATGTCTTCTACTTGTGCATAAAGCACACTGCTATCGATTTTTGCTTTGTAAACAGCTTCACATATCCTATATTCATATAGCAAATCAATCAATTGACTCTCTCACTAAATCACTTGCTCGACAATAACTTCTTATTCATCTTTCCAAGCTAAGTGTCCTTCCTAGACCCTTATGCTTACGAGGGCATAATAAAAATCAATCGTAACTATTCCATGATCGTAGATGTACAGTTGTTTTAGCTAATTCTAAACTAGTATTAAGTTTCAATTACAAATTTAAATGTCTATACATACCTAAATTATCTTGAGAAAAAAAAAGATAACAAAATTTTTTCAAATAATCTTTAAGTGGGATGCAAAGAGATCATTGAAAAATGGAAGGCTCGGCTCATTGGCAATTGATCTGCGAGTTCCATTCTTAGTTTCACCACTTTTAGTTGAAGCATGACCTATTCTTCAGGGTCTGAGGTTAGCAGAAGAAATTAGATTGCAGACATTCTGCATAAAGATTAAGGAAGTGTACTCTTATTTTGTTGCTCCTACTATGAAGGAAGAACTCCGATCTAGTTATGGAGCTAATATTGGGGCCCTCTAAATATATTCATATTTTCTGTAATCGTGTTTGTATTATTACAGCAGCTTATGATTGTAGCATAATTAAACATCGATCCTTCCTTGTTGTAATAGATATTTTTCTCAATCATAAGTACTATACTTGCGTGTATTGGTCTATAGTTTTATGATAATTTGATTTAATTTAAAATCAAGAATATTCCTGAGATTATTCCTAATATGACCTTCTTCACAGTTCGTATTCCTTAATTTTCTATCATTTCTCAATATTTTTTACGCAACGGATCCAAACCCTTTTCTATTTTATGTATAGAACTTGAAAAAAAAAAAGTTGCGAAGCTTATGTAATGTCTTATTCAGAGTATTATATTAGCACCTCCTTATGTATTCACGTAATTATTTTTTTAACTGTCATATTTCGTTGTTTCTGATTTCATAAAAACACATTATCTTTATTCTTTTAACAAGAACTTCACAATTATCAACTTGCTGACTTTGCATCATCTCTCTCATGTCGGCACCTCTCCCCTCATTTTACGTCAGCCTTGCAATATTTAACATCATCTAGGTCGTCATTAGAGGCCCAGCATGATTAGCATCTTTGACACTTGATAATTAGTTAATTACGAATAAAAATATTAACATTAAATATGAAGTTTAATCTATGTCTAAGCATTAATAATCAAAACAAAATTCAATTCCAGAAACAGCCCGTCAAGCGCCGAGTGGCTGATGATACGTCTAGTCATCTGCAGAGAACGAGCAATTTATTATATATATATATATATATGATGAAGGTATAAACACAGGCATTAAGATCGATTGCAGACCGTGGTTGTCTATAAGCTAGGGGACTAAAGTTCGATGACGTGTGCCCTATTATGACTAATTAAAAAGGAGGTTACTTGCCTAAGAATATTCCAGTTTTATAAATATAATCCAATGCGTGTCTTGTGCTTTAGCCAATACTGAGCAGGTACAAACTATTGCGCCTACAATTTTATGTAAATAGAAAAGGACAGGTTCGAGGAAAAGAAATTGAAATGTCATGCAAATTATATATATACTTATTAGAAGAGTCTCATTGCATTGCATCTTTATGAAGTTACATCGTTAAGTAGATGACTACAGTATAACGCCTAATGCTAAGAGAACGACAACATGGGCTATGTATGTCGTAGGATATATATATATATATGTTTATAAGTTTCATGTTTATAATAATTTAGATTTCTGCGCCTAAACGTCTCACAAAACTTATGGGCTCTTCCCCGTTGTGTTCGATTAGAAGTTCCATTGTCAGTTGCTTGTGGATTAGTTCTGCACTCTTCATCACAACCGGCAATAACTATTCATTTGTTCAATAAGTTCTTAATTTAAATTTGATATTTATTTCTCTTAAAACGTTTAATTTTGACAATTTGGACGTTTCATTTCTGTGTTTAATCTTCCCATTTTTGCATTTTCGTACAAACCTTAACTTTGATTATAAAACATTGCTCTCCTCTTCTTTTGTTATTGTTAAATTTTGTAAGATTGAGCCTAAATAAACTGAACAAATATAAACCAAAATGAGGTTCCACCTTAAAGTCAATTGATGACAGGGGGAGTAATTCACCAAGCTTATATGCATGCTTAAGCTCATATATTCTTTCCATGTGGAACAAATTTTCTCTTATATTTCAACAGTTGTAAGATTTATTAAAAAAATTTAAAGGGGTAATTGTTTGGCAAACTTTCTTATTCGTTTATGACAAACACAAAAATCAAAAAAATTAAAAGCACCAAAGATAAACAAAACCGAGATTTGTTAACGCAGTTTGGCACACATTTTCTACGTTTGCAGGGCTCTCACCCAGCTTAATTCTTTCACTAACGATAATAATTTTATACAAGGCTTTACTAAGTCGACACTACTCAACCCTTAATACTATTTCTTGTCCTCACTACCCGTGAAAAAATTTCACACCCAATAGTACGACCACCTTGTACTAACCTCAACAGAGGATTTTTCTCAACAATCTTATAACAAAAGAATACTAAATATATCACTCAAGTGGTTAAAAAAATTTAACATAAGTGAAAACATTTGAGAAAGAAAAAAAACAGGTCTGAAAGTTGTCACCACAAATTCAACATAAATGAAACAGGTCTAAAAGAAAAAATTTAACATAAATGAAAGAAAGTTTTCACCACAAATTATAGGTTGATCTATGCAAATACTAGTATTAATTCACAACTGCAAGATGAAGACGTCAGGTATGACAACCCACGCAAAGAACCACTACGACAAATCCAGGCAAGATAAAGACCAAACCAAAAGCAAGGCAAAGAAGGAATCACATATAAACCATCACAAAATCTGCAGCTTACTAATTCTTTTTTTCAACCCATGACAACACCTTCTAACATGATGGTCACACACATAGTAGCACACCTTTAACTTTGTCAAATTTTCTTCACATGCACAGTAACTTCACATGCAATCCTCGCAGAAAAAGTCTCACAAAATCATTATCATATGTGTTGCAAAAAGGAAAAAAAACACAGTGATCATCGTGGTCAACCAAGACCTTAAAATCATGCCAACATATCTTCCACTGAGAACTCTTTAATGTAATAATAAAAAAAATCAAGACATAAAAACCTTCACACCACGTGCAACATGTTAACAATCACACCTAAAAAAAATCACGGCAGCAGTCCCTTCACATGATGCAAAGGTAGGTCATACAATATAGAGTTCTATCATAATTAGGAGACTCTACAAGATAGAATTCTATCTTTCATACAATTTTTTATCAGATATTTTCTCAATAAAATTCAAGATATTCTAAAATTTGAAGCTAATTTATGATTTATGAGAGAATTACTATCTATATATATGATTTCTAAGAGAATTACGATCAATTAGACCTTTTGCACGAAGCATTTTGCAATGTAGCTAGTCTGATAACTCTATAGAGTCTAATTTCTCGTAAGTTGATCAATAACTAGCTACAAAGGTTAAAAAAATTATAGAACAAAATCTTAATATAAGATTTGAATTTGACCAATGTGTCCATTACTTCAAACTTTTAGATATTGTAATTAGGACGGTATCAAGCAACAATTCTCACGCACAAGCAGCATACCACTAATCGCTTCGTCTTCCAAGTGGTAGCTAATTGCAGTTTCTTACAAGGAAATGTAGACTGTATTGGCGAAGTGTGCAAACTTCAAACACTAAATAATTACATGTCAAGACAAAATGGTCACTTTCCTCATCTATAAATAAAAATAAAAATATAAAATCTATTAAAATTGTAAGGAAATTGACAGGCGAAAAGCCAGTTCACAAGTAAATGACGATATAAATGATAATTAATAATATATACGTGCAAGTCAGTTTCAACTTGCATAAGTGTACACTTCGAAAACATAAAACGTAATGACATTATTAATGCATCCATCATTTCTTGGAAAATCCGTTAATAACATTATTTTTGTGCTCTTTATACCAATTTTACATGTTTTATTTTATTTAAATAACATTTCTTAATCTTTCAGATTTGGATACAGACGTCTACTTTTAATCTACTCGTGAAGCTTAGACTAATTGAATTGTGCCAATACCACCTTCAACATTGATCCTTTTTTGATAGGTAAATTATGCACTAGCCAGTATCAATTTACACGAAGTTAAACATCAGGCATCTGCCTCTATCAGTTACGATTTTCTTTTGCTATTATGTTCATTCAACATGTTGTCACCGTCGTTCTTGACTCACAGAGGCCCAGAAGCAGGGGAAACAGATGTTGACTGAAATATACATAATCCTTTTGTTTTTGTTGATAAAACCTTGATCGATAATAGCCTTTTAACTAAATTCTATCACTAATTAGTATATATATATATATAATTCAAAAAATCATAATATATAATGATAGAAAATGAAAATTGAGTAATATTTGATTTTTTTTTTGTCTTAGATCAGGGTATCTACCGGCGGACTCAGTGACTAATCCCCTCACTGATTTGTAGGCACCTCACAAAGTTGCAAACGAGAACTTAGCCTGTGATAGTTTCAAAGCTGTTGATATCGTTTGCTTAGTTGTGTGCTGGTAGCATCTTACGAAACTGCCTAACAAAGAATAAACAAACAAGAGATCGCAATCAATCAATGAATGCACAAATTGATCAACCTCTCTAGCAAGTAAAAGCTCGAATTTCTTACATAGTATAGAAAGAGTAATTTAAAGGATATAATTAAATTTACAGTCCCTCTCGATACAATGTCACAAAGTTTCCTCCTCAGAATCTAAATACAAGTGAGACCAAAAACTGGAACAAAAGAAAAGGCAATTAATTTACGAATCAGGGTCTGAATTGGGGTTGGAAGTCCAAACAGAGGCAGAGAGTAAGCGTCTAGATTTCCATCCAAGGACAAGCCTATTGCAAGCCAACTCCTCCACTCTATAACCATCGTTGAACAGTCCCAACAAAAGCTTTGCTTGACAATGATTGGCAAAGCTCAAGTTTACTTGGTTGAACCCAATCGCAGCCAACCAATCCCCCCATGACCCATTCTCCTCCACCCCACGGGCCCTATAGATCCGACCCAATGACCCGGCTATTCTCGGACCCAGAAACACCTTCTCTACCAGAGTCCGAGCCCGACTCTGCATCGGAAAACCCGCCTCCAGGGAGTCGTACATAGCGGAGAAATGGTGCAATAAGTCCATAAACCGCCCAACAAACCCGCCCTCCCCAATGGCCACCTCCTCCTCCACTAGAGTAATCAATCTCGGGTTTAACTTCTTGGATCCGGATAGAAAAGAAGCAACCGAAGAGGGCGACCAGTACCCGGAATGAGGGAGGTGTAGCATACAGTTCATGACCAATGCCTCTCCTCTCACCAACTTCAAAGAAGATGGCCTGAAAGCCTCGTCAGAGTCTAACCTACACTGATGGAACGAGAAGGGTTGACCAATAGATGCTGCGAAAGCAGTTAAACGGCGACCAGTTTCTTGAACGGTTCTGATCGATTTCCGACCACTACCGCCTCTTGAAAGAGCAGTGATCCTAAGATGTGGTGTTGATGGGCCATCTTTTCTTGACGCCAAGGCTTGCATCAACGAAGCCCATTGAATTCCCTCCATGATATCAAAGTCCACGATGTGGATTCTTCGGTCTTGCGCTACAGCTTCCAGAATAGATTGATTCGCAGTGAAATGTCCGAACTTTACGTAGGGAGACATGTCTTGTAATAGCTGAAATGCCGCTAGCACGTCGGAATGATGCTGGTCGTCACGGTTGTGGTAATGGTAGTGGTGAGGCCCATTGTTGACGGAATGTTTGCCGTGAACATTACCGTTACAGTCAAGCAAACCCTGTAAGGCATCTGTGAAGTACGCGGCCAATCGTTCCATGTTAGTTCCGTCATGAGGGGAGGCCAACTCCTTGAGCCGAATCAGTATCACCCGGGCCAGTTCGCGGCTCTTGTTGACGCCAGTGAGAGCCTCGGCGGCGGCCATCAAAAGATGGACCAACCTCAAGCCCTTGAGGTCTTCGCCGCTAGTTTCATCGTCCACAAGCATGGTGTCAGTAGAAGTGGAGATAGAGTTACAAGTCTCCTGATCAGTGAGTGGACTTTGTTTCAATCCTCCATTAGTATCCATCATAGATTCTATGAGATCTTGGAAGTCATTTTGGTCACTTGACAAAGCTTCCCAGTCAACGACTGGAGACCAATCGTTCCAGTTACAGGCATAATCGTAGTCGTTTTCACTTGAATCGGTGGTAGTTGTGGTGGTGGTGGTGGTTGTAGTGGTGTTGAAAATTGTGAAGTCGAGCTCATGGAAGCCATCAATGGGCATGGCCATGGTTGAGCTCATCAGTGGGTAGAGGTTGAGTTGAGTTGATTTGACTAAGTGGAGTTGAAGCAAGTTGTATCCTAATGTATGAAGATATATGGGGTTTGATATGTTATATGAAGAGAAAAAGAGTTGGAATAAGAGACAGCAAGGGATGCAAACTAATTAGGAATAAACCTTTACTTATATAGCGACTAAGGAAGACTATGACGCGATGTTGATCCCCACTCCCCACTCCCCAGTTCCGTTTGGACTTATATGCAGCGGACATGTCTAAATCTGGATTGATTCATTAATTGTGAGGGTGCCAATTTTATTTTTGTAGACAATCGAATTGTAGAATAAAACTATTCTAAGGAAACATTTTTAGAATAAAGAGAGCAAATGCCGTTGCAAGGGGTATTGTTTTGTTGTTTGCCAACATCAAGACCATTATCAAGTCACTAGATTTTTTTTTGGTTAAACCACCCAGTATCCAACACCATATAAGCAATCAACAAGTCCGGATTTAAGTCGGGTAAGACCCTTTTAGGCAACAAAGCTCTCACTTACGAGTGTTTTAAAGCGTCTCCATTTTTAAGACTCGAACTCGAGACTTTATTTAAGGACGGAGAATCCCACGCCGCTCCACCACAGCCCTCGTGAGTATCAAGTCACTAGACGGGGAGAAGCTATCTCCCTTCATTTTTTACTTTTTCCTTTCTAATATTCTTTGACAAATTAGAAAGAACCCAAAAGGCTAATAAATAAACACCTTCAGATTATTCTTACTTTAAGTCACAAAGATTAAATATTTTCTTAATTATAGTTATTGCAAACATCCATTCTAATCTTCTCTTTTTCTATTAAGTACATTCTTATTTACCGAATATAATTTACATTTATCTTTATTATGGCACGAAAACAGCACACAAGAAAGAAACGGAGACAGAGAGAGCACCTATTCCCAGCATAGAAATCATCGACGTGAAAGCTCAGTTGGAGGCAATGAGCATTTGTACTCGATAACTTACCAAACCTCCATAGACCATAAGTTAATGGAAGTTAGTACTGAAACGGTTTAGTCCTTCTTTGACTGAACGATATCCATGTCAGTATCACCATGCACGTCAGCACTTGCCGGCGCCACCCCCAACTAACTTTGCTTTCCATCGACTCTGATGAGAATGTTTGCTACTGTGTTAGCATGTTCACGTCAAGGGCTCCACTTTTGCCTCAGCAAACCTCTTATGGGTCAAATCCTTCTGGTGAATCTAATTGGCTGCTCCACGATAGCGGGACCAGCCAGTGAACGTGTGAGGGCATCCATGATTGTTAGTTGGGGACCAAATAGACAATAGACCTGATGTTCGCATGCTAAGACAATGTCTTTGTTCGTGTATTTTCACAATTTAGTGTAATAGAACCGAACCACGACATGTAGTTAAACAAGGACTAGATCAGGTCGTTCTTAAAGAAGAACTACTACTACGATGCATGTGTACGGTAAATTCCAAAAATTATGTGTTATATAGACTACGCAAGACATTAGTTCCGATAAGTTGATGCTGATTTATATTGTCTAAAAGTGTTTGGCTGAAACTTACTAAGACAAGTGAAAAACCTGAAGGTCGAAGCTTTGCAAATTCCTGTTCTGCCACAGTTGTTTTAAAGTGAAACTGAGGGTTGCCTGTAAAAAAGTAATTAGATTAGCAATTACGATTTTTTAGAATTTAATCACAAGTAAATAAATTTAATGTGTAGAAAATAAATTAATACAGAAAATTTGTGTTGATTTTATTTATGTTGTGTATGTGGCTTGTATATTGGTAAAGGGGTGGGTACCGGAATAGAGTGGAGGGTATTTTCTTGGTTTATCATTGAGATACCACAAGATAGGTTGGGATTGCGGGGGCATCACCCTCGCGGTATGGTACAGGATTGACGGTTTTAGGAGCTGTCAGTACGACATCGTATGGATGACATCGCAACATGGTGACATGTCCTGCTATAACTGTACAAGTTTTAAGGTTTTATACAAAAACCTAATGTACCCTATTTTGTTTATGATGAATAATACAAAAAGTAGCCACTTCACTCCCGAAGATGTAGGAAACATACCATTTTCGAACCTCGTTAAATTCTATGTTCTTTTTTTTAATCTCTTTTACTGTTAATTTCTCACCAATTTATTTGTTTATTTGTTAAACTTATTGTTAAGATATTCTATTCCATTTTTGACATCATTTGTATGTTATAGAAACTTATTGTTAAGATATTCTATTCCATTTTTTACATTATTTGTATTTTAATTTATTTGGGATATCTCTTGTAATAAAGAAGTTGATTGGTATAGGATTCTAGGATATCTTTTGTTACAAGGAAGTTGATTTGGTATGGGATTCATCTATCTTGGAATATCTAGAATTGTGGTTGGAAGGAACGAATCCTATATGATATAGAATTCTAAAGAATGAAGGGTTTGTTGGAGATAAACAAGTAGTCTCTCTAACGATTTTTGCTATTGCTTTTTTATGCGCTTAAGTGATTAATTACATGTTCTCATGAGGGTTTTTGTGGCTACTATGCATGGGCTTCTTCGATGATCAATTAAAAAGGTTCACAACAAGTTTTTGTTAAACTACTTCCCAAGATTATGGTTTAATGTGGCTACACACGTAGGAAAGTGTTCTTTGTCTCAAGCGTTTTTTTTTGTTTATGTTATTTTTGATTTAATCACTTGAGATTTTTTTTTCATCTTTGTTATAATTCGTTGTTTCAAAATCCTTTGTTGAGATTAGCATGAAGTGGTAATACTATTTGGTATGAGATAACTTTCAAGGTGCGAGTACGAGTGAATAACATCAAGGAATGAGTGGTGTCGACTCCATAATAGGCTTATATAAGCTTATTGTACTACAGTGAAAATTGATTAATCTAGGTGAGGGTCCTACAGACGTAGGTCGTTTGTGTCGAACTGCATTAACAAATTTTCTGTGTTGATTTATTTGTTACGTACTAAATTTTTCTACTTGTAATTAAATTATGAAAAAATTGTAGTTGCTAATCTAGTTACTTTCTTATAAGTAACCGTCAATTTCAGTTTGAATCAACTGCGGCAGAAAAGGAATTTTGCGAAACTTCGACCATCGAGTTTTTTAATTAGTATCAGAGCAAGGTTCACTTAATTACAACTTGGTGTGTCAAGTTGGTGTAGATCAGAGTTCCACACTTTTGGCTACTAGAGAATGAGAGTCAATTACAAAGCCACCTTTACTAGATGACTTTTGGTTCAGCCGGACAGCCGACCCATCCAACTTTAATTATCCTGCTTAGAAATTAAGAATGAAAGTGTTTATTCAAACACAAGAGACTAAAGCCTGGACTTTCGTGTTGAAAGGCTGGACTTATCCTTGATGATTGATGAAAAGAATGAAGCGAAGCCTAAAGAATCGCCTGAATGGATTAGGGCTAAAGAAGAGGAAGCACTTGGTAATCCTCAAGCAATGCATGCAATTTTCAGTGTAGATGAAGGACGTTTCAATATGATATCAACATGTGAATTAAGAAAAGAAGCTTGGGATACATTACAAACTATACATGAAGGATTAAAATCGTTGATAGTATCAAAACTTCAAATGTTGGCTATTAGATTTGAGGAGCTTATATGGAAGAAAGTGAAACTATTGGAGACTTTCACGAGCGATTGTGTGATATCGCCAATTAAGCACATCAACTTGGGAAGAAGTATTCAAATATGAAACTTGTCAAGAAAAATTTGAGACCATTGCCTCTTAGATTCATACCGAAGATTGTAGCTATTGAAGCTCATGATAGTGATGAGTTATCTTTGGATAAGGTAATTGGAATTCTTACAAACTTTAAGATAAACTTGTTAAGAGACAAGTGCAAGAAGGACAAAGGATTGGTGCTATAAGTCGAAATCACTAAATTTGTGAATGATTCAAGAGACAACTCCTATGAAAATGAAGATCTAGTGTTGCTAAAAAGAAATTTAAATAAGTGGTTGAACAAGGTGAAGAAAGATAGACCTGAGTTCAAGCAAAATGGTGGGAGTTCATCAAACAATAACTTCAAACAGTAAGTAAGTCACTGTTTACATTCTTCTTGCTTAGTTGATCTTACTTTTTTGACAAACCCGACTTCACCATTTTGCTCATTATTCACCTAAGAATATTCACCTTTGTATCCAGCACTTTGAAAATCTCTTTTGTTTTTGCCAATTTCTAGTAATTCGTTTAATTCCTTGGTGCTATCATTCAACATTTTTGTTCCTTTCTTTGTTTTGATCATCTTCTGCTTGGTTTCATCAAGTTCATATTTTGTTGACAGTAACTTTATCTCCAAATCTCGAATAACATCTTTCATGGTAGGATTATCCCTTTTTAACTTCTAATTTTGTGTACGCGTCTTCACCCATTTGCTATACATTAGTTCATAGGCCTTACAGATATCTTCCTTGGCATTCATGACATTGTAACGAAACCTTGACATTCATGACAATATATCTTCTTTGCCTTCCTTTCACCTTTTTAAGTTTTTACTTGTTGTTTGAAGTTATTGTTTGATGAATTCCCAACATTTTGCTTGAACTCAGGTCTATCTTTCTTCACCTAGTTCAGCTACTTATTGAAATTTCTTGTTAACAACACCAGATCTTCACTTCCATCAGAGTCATCTCCTGAATCATTCACAGATTTAGCGATTTCAGCTTGTAGCGTCAATCCTTTGTCTCTTAGTAGGTTCATCTCAAAGTTTGTGAGAATTCTAATAACCTTATCTAAGGATAACTCATTACTATCATAAGTTTCTTCAATAGCTTCAATCTTCGATATAAATCTAAGAGGCAATGGTCTCAAAGTTTTCTTGACAAATTTCATATTTGAATACTTCTTCCCAAGTTGATGTGCTTGATTGGCGATATCATGCAACCGTTCGTAAAAGTCTCCAATAGTTTCACTTTCTTCCATCTTAAGCTTTTTAAATCTAATAGCCAACATTTGAAGTTTTGATGCTATCAACGATTTTGGTCCTTCATGTATGATTTGTAATGTATCCCAAGCTTCTTTTGTTTATTCATATGCTGATATCATATTGAAACGTCTTTCATCGACACTAAAACTTGCATGCATTGCTTGAGGATTACCAAGTGCTTTCTTTTCTTTAGCCCTAATCCATTCAAATGAATCTTTAGGTATCGCTTCATTCTTTTCATCAGTCATTAAGGATAAGTCTAGCCTTTCAACACGGAAGTCCAGGCTTTAGTCCCTTGTGTTTGAATAAACACTTTCATTCTTAATTTCTAAATATGATAATTAAAATCATCTAGTAAAGGTGGCCTTGTAATTGACACTCCTTCTCTAGTAGCCAAAAGTGTGAAACACTGATCTAAACTAACTTGACATACCAAGTTTTGATAAGATGAACCTTGCTCTGATATCAATAAAAAAACTCAAAGGTCGAAGTTTTGCAAAATTCCTGTTCTGTCACAGTTGTTTCAAACTAAAATTGATGGTTGCTTATAAGAAAGTAACTAAATTAGAAACTACGATTTTTCTAGAATTTAATTATAAGTAGAAAAATTTATTGCGCAGCAAATAAATCAATACAGAAAATTTGTTAATGCAGTTAGACACACACAACCTATATTTGTAGGACCCTCACCCAGATTAATCAACTTTCACTATAGCAATAGGCTTATACAAGGTTATTATGGAGCTGACACCAGTCACTCCTTAACGCTATCCACTTTTACTCACACCCTTAAAAGTTATCTCATATCCAATAATATGACCACTTCATGCTAATCTCAATAGAAGATTTTGAAACAATGAATGATAACAAAGATGAAAAAAATCTCAAGTGATTAAATCAAGAATAATATAAACGAAAAAGATACTTAAGTCAAGAACACTCTCCTATGTGTATAGCCACATTAAAACATAATCTTGGGATATCGTCCAACAAAAACCTGTTGTTAACCTTTTTAATTGATCATCAAAGAAACCCATGTACAATAGCCTCAAAAACCATCATTCGAACATGTAATTAATCACCTAAGCACACAAAAACACAACAACAAAAATAGACTTGTTTTTCTCCGACAAATCCTTCATTCTTTACAATTCTACATTATATAGGATTTCTTCCTTCCTTCTATCTGTTGGAAATACTGCAAAAGATTCGCGAACAAAAGAAAACAAGACACAAGAATTTTTAATGTGGTTCGGCCTTAATC
>JAOSBP010000002.1:6186877-6197479 GCA_027563825.1 Erythroxylum mucronatum | reverse complement strand
TCATTAACACTGTTTTTTGTTCTGTCCCCTGCAACCAAACACATTTCTGTCCTCAGGACAAAGACAATATTTTCTGTCCTGTCCACTGCAACCAAACATCTCATTGTCTTCAGTTCTTGTCCTGTTCCGTCCAACTCTGTCCCGTCTCGTCCTGTCTTTACCTGCTGAAGACGCTAACCATACGCAGGGTAAGTTTTGATTCGATGGACCTCAAAGTTCTATAGGCATAAATCTTAACGCTATAAGATTTTGAAGTCTGGATATATAAATTCGTCGGCCTGGACAAGGGCAATGACAATAATGCTCTCTTTAATTTGGTTGGTCTTCTATTAATTAAAGGTATATTATAAAGGAAAAAATCAAAGGACAAAAAGAAATTTGCTTGATTAATGCAAATTGCAGATCACCATCGGTGGACCAATCGATGGTCATGACGAAAGCAGCCGGTATATATTGAAAATTCACATTAATCGAAGTCAACCCAGTCTGTGATTGGCCCCTTTCTGAAACGAAGAACATTAAGTAAATTGGTCTTCGGCATTTTTAAATATTTTTTAATTTTATATTAGGCATTCTTGGCAAGTTCTTTTACTAAGAATTAGGGCATCCGCGGGTATATGCCTAATCAGAAGGACGAGATCTTTTCTTTAATATTATAATATTTTATTTTGATTCATAAATTTTAATCATTTATTTATGCAAATTTTGTGTTTATTTATGTAAAACGTATGCGAGATTCATATAAATAAATAGTTGAGATTCATAGATCAAAATAAGATACTATAATATAAAATAAAAGATCCAAGTCCGATTAGAAATAGGATTCTTTATCCATGTACCCTTTTCTAAAAAAATATTTCCTAAGCTGTGCAGTACCAAGGCAGTACACTTTCTTGTTAATTCATGTCATTTCATAAGGGTACGTTGCTGACCTATCATAAATGTAAACATGTAGTGTTCTAATCTGATGGATTTTCACGGGCGGTGTTTTGAGTTCTTCGTGAATTTAATTTGACGCAGTTGTTTAAAATTAACTTTATATATTTAGATAATTACATTTCATATTTTAATACTAAAGTTAAAATTTCTATAATAATTATTGTATAATTAAAATTATGAGGAGATCATAATTATAAAATTCAATTTATATTTATATATTATTCTTAAATGTTTCTAATGTAATCTCATCAAGTTAATATATTGATAAAACAGTACAATCAACCCATATTATTTTTCTGTTTTATGAAGAAAGTAATTGATCTTTATTAAACAAACGTGTAAGTGTTTATTAGAAAATAAGTTACTGAACTGGCACGACTATAAAGATCCCAAATAAAATATTACTTGTATGTTTGCGGATTTCTTTATAATGATGATTGTATATATAATTGATTCTTAGAGTTGAGATTAGTAAAATATCTCATGCATAAGCTACTATGTTTTGATGCAACTAATGAATATGAACCATATGAAGATTAGTTGATTAAGGCCAAAAAAATTATCACTCTAAAGTAATTAGAGAAAATATTTTACTATTCTTGATTATTAGTGATTTATGAAATTATGTGATTAAAATGAGTTGATATTTGAAAAGAATATCAATTATTAATTAGCAAGAATGTAGATGATTGGATACAAAAGAATATATACTATATCCATACTCTGTCCAATTGAAACATTAGAAGACGAAAAGATTAAATTAACTGTGCATGAACAAATTAAATCAAACCACTTTGACATCATGATATTTGGGTGGTCATAACATGTTGAAAGACATCAATCTTAATCTATGATTATAGTTTTTTAATTTGAGAATTAAAGATAAACTAAAAGAAATTTTAATTTATTTGATTTTAATAATGAATTAGAATTAGAATTTATACTCATCCCTATAGGAACTTAATAGGTCACACATAAAAGTGTAGTTACGAAGGAAAAATCAATTTTAATTGAGCTGAACTTAATTATAAAGTTTGAGAAACTTTAAGGATACAATATGATATATTTAATTTTATTAAAATTAAATTAATTATAATTAGAGTTATGACTTTAATTACAATTGGGTATTTAATTTTATTAGAAAATTTTAAAACCTTAATATTTTCTATAAATAGGAATAAGCATAAAAGAACTAGTATTCCTATTTAATTCTTTTCAAGGGTTGAGAAATTGCTCTTGTAATACTATTAAAAGCTGGACACATAAATAGTTCATAGTTAACACAAAAATTTTTTCAAAAGATTTCAACAGGAAAATCGAATTAAGTATAATTTCTTATTTTATAATTCAAGTTTTAATATTCAAATTATTGAAATTATTAAAATTTGATCAAAAATTGTAAAAAATTTATTTTTCAAGTACATCTTTGATTGGATTATTTCGAGCTAACTTTTCATCTGCATAATTATTGCTTTTGAACGAAGCAAAAAAGCCAACCCAGGCACCTTTTTGGCTGAGTGTGAGCACATTTAGGTGGAAATCATGTATTCCTTTTTTTTTTTTTTTTTTTGCCCCCTTCTTCTCAATCTGAGGTTGCATATTCGATAAGCAAACACAGGTTATTGGATGGTGTGCACAGCCAGCTCAAAAGCAATTTGATGAGAAATGCTTATATTAACGGAGCAGAGTAGCTCCTTAACCATGATTCTACACTTAATTAATCAAGGGTTTTGATTAATTTGAACCGACATTGCAGTTTGACACATTAAATTAAGAGGGTATAGTACTATTCCATCCACCAACCGGCAGATCAGTGAAATTCCCTGAAGCAGTTGGAAAAATCTGAATCAAATGACGCATTCTTCACTTTGGAGCTTTCTTCTTATTCTCGTCTATAACTTGACTGTATTGTCGTTAAAAGGATTTAAAAAGAGAGGGTTCTAACTTCTGGCAGTTTGGTGCTTATAAAATAAGCATAGTCTTTTCTTTAAAACCCTCCCATTATTAATGACAAAGTTGGTGCTTGCTTGTGGGGTTCCATCTTTCCTGGATTCTACAACATCAATTTTTAATGCAGAAACCTCAATGTTTGCTGATCCTAGACACAGTACTTTTATGCATTAGATAACTGTCCAAATCTGCATTGCCATTTATAGTGTCTCATCTTCCAATCCAAGGCCTGGAAGTAAATCTATGCTAATTGCATGCTGATCAATTCTTACTTTTAGGGCAACAGCATTGTTTATATTGACAAGCAAACTAAAAGATGTACTCCAAGTCTTGTAAGAATCGCCTCTAAAATGAGAAATAACTTGATAAGTGAGGATATATGTAAAAAGTACAAATCACAACTAATAATAATCTGCATTACAAAACAAACAGAAAGATACATTATTAATACTCAGACTCTTGTTAATTCGCACTTAATATTGAGTTAACACCAAGCAATAATTTTTTTTTGTTTGTTGGATGATGTATTGTTATTTGTTTACTTTTTGTATATTATCACTCTTTTTTAGGAGGGGATTTCACTCCATTATTTCGATTTATTTTCCTTTTTAGTGTTTCCAACTAGTTTTCAGTGAGGCTTTTTATGCAGTGATTAAGGCATTAGATTTATTAAGTAGACGTATTTTCAATCGTATTGCATACCTTCGTTTCCTACATATGCAATACTTTGCTCAACAGTGGTAAGCAAAGTTCCGATGTGACTTGCCGCCCCCATTGTAGGAATGTACAAAAATAAGCTTATATCATCAGCAATCAGTTGCAGCGGATTAGAGTTTACTTTTCTGAATCACGTCACTGCTGTAAGAATCCAAAGACTTGATAACTCCATTAATCTAGTTTGATGCTCTGATGCTCAACTCAACCCTTGTTCAATTATTCCAACAAAATAATCTCAAGATAGTAGAAACTTTCAAGTTATTCCGACCAGGTATTCTATTGACTGTGACCCTACTCTTCTGTTTTATTTTTCCTTTTCCTTACTTTTGGTCCACAAAGTTGTGACATCTCTCAAGAGTAGAATTAGGACTTTGCTTACTGTTTCTTTCATTTCTGATTTCTTGGCTCTTTTAACTGACCATATCGCAGAAATCAGCCGTCCTGAGTTTGCAACATTTTGGGAACAAATCAAGTTTCCAATGCGTGACTAGCTAAAAATTAAATAACGTGAGATTTTCATAAATACAACTTCGTTGTACTTATTCCTATGCTTTTAGGCCTGAAATGATAAAACATAAGCCAAAACCACTTGTTCTTTTTTGTAACTATGTAAGATTATGATGGTGAAACTCTAGTCTTTTTTCTAGTATATTAATATTTGTGGGCTGCATAATGTTATGTGATTAATCTTCGATCTCGTTAAGTCTCTTTCGTCTCAAATTTAGACAAAATTCAATATCATAGCTATGCATGTTCCTAAGGTGACCCGTGATGTACCTCACATGGATTGGTAACCACTTGGACAATCTTTAATGTTAACATTAGATTAACAATTCAGCAAAACCATTTCTTGAGTCATGAATATGCTTAAGAGTCTTCCACTTGGATTAACAATTTCGAGTCTTCTTGTCTATTTAATTGTATTAACATAGTTTTTTCCTATTTCAGCACTATGTCATCCCATTTCATTAGGCAATTGGCAAGGTTAGAAAAAGAAAGAAAGAAGAAGCTGTTATTGAAAAATAAAATAAAATATCAGAACGATAAATTAAAAATTCAAGGCTTGGTGATGTCACCAACTTTTAGATCCATCACTCAATTAGAGAGGCATAAAGGTTAATTAATGTCAGGGACGTAGCTCCACCAGTACTGGGACCCCCAAAATTTTAAAAAATTAAATATTTTATCTATATACATACATGAGGATGAAATTATTTGAAGGCTAATAGTATATTGGGCCCTTCAAAATTTAAAAAAATTAAATATTTGGACCCTCCTATTATAAATTTCTAGCTCCGTCACTGATTAATGTGTAATTAGGCGAACTTAAGAAGGCTGTGACAGCAACCTAAAAGGAATCAACTCATATTCTATGTTTAATATTTAAATACACTCTCTTTTCCTGAATCATCCTTTGTTACGTATTCTATGGTACTGAGATAGTGACTTACTACTAAAAAACATGCAAGTTGGGACTTCAGGGATAGAAACCAAGCGGATGGTTGTTGATAGGTTGTCTTCTTTCCTTTGTGATGTGTTTAGTTTTGAAAGATTAGGAATGGTAATTGCGATTTTGTGTCTTACTGGTTATGTTTTTACATCAAATACAATGTTGGCCTTATATATAAATATATACCTGGCAAGGACCCAATGATTGAATTAAAGCATAGATATAGGCCAGTAGCAAAGCACACAATAATTCAACCTGTTAGTTGTTATGCGTTTTGTAACGAAAATTGAGTTGCTAATTAATCTTGTTCTATATATTGGTTGAGTTTATATTAGTTACTGATCCAAAAAGCCAAGTCTGCTCAGAGGTACCAGGGACACGATAACAAAGGTTAAGAGTTGGATCGCTCTTTATCCAGGTAGATAATATTAAATTCTCTTTTAAAACACTAAGGAACTTGTGGGTTGGATTAGTCAACTAATATAGATTAAGGGGTTGGATTATTGAATAAATTGAGATATTTTGATGTCTTCGCCTATATATAGTTTGGTACAGATAGGCCAGCTTTGTAACCATCCTAAATCTTGGGCTTTAGACAATTGCCCTACATAGCTCAATCCCTCTGGGTCAGACAGTTGTTTTCTATCTTTGTCTTATCCAAAGAGTTCTCGAAAACCCTAGTAGTTTGTTTGCAGTACACTGTGAGACGGGGCATGTTGGTTTCCCCCGGCGAAGCCCAACTTGTTCAATTCGGATATTCTCCCGAAGGCTATACATTCCTTTGTTCTGAACAGACATAAGAAATGCCGACTATGATTTAAAAACTTCACGGTTGACTTGTTGTTCCCCTAACTATCCTATTCGTATATAATATCTGAATTTTGTTCTGATATTGAGAGTGTGGTTTGATTCATTTAAGAGAATGACAATGAATATAGTAAAAAATAAAAATAGATATGACTTATATTTCTCAAAAAAAAGTATGAAATATTGCATCAAAAAAGATATAAAAATATTGTTCATTTAATCATAATATATTACCAACTATTTTTTTTCATTTATTATCCATTTCTTTCGTCTCATATTAACCATCCAATCATCTTCTCAGTTTGGAAGATTCTTCAGTCTAGGCTGTCTAGCCAGTCACTCTGGACAAATAACCCATTCTTTGTTGATTCTTTTCCAACTACCTTCAGCAATCATATACGAAGTTGTAAATACCCTACTAAAGTTAATGTAATTTTATTATTGATTCTAATAGCATATAGTATAGTATCGGTTAATATTCAATATTATTTTTTTAAAAAATATAAAGCAATTTCTTAATTTTGTATAATTAAAAGTTATTTTCTATTATATAATTTATCTTTTAAAAATATATCTTTTATAAAATTGTTTAAATAATTTTAACATATATCAAATTTTTAATGGTACTGAATCAGGCTTTAAACACTACTAAAGAAGCTGCCGATCATATTTAGTAAATACTGTGATAAATGTTACTTACAAATATAATAAAGTAAAAGCCTAACCATAAAAATTGCAAACTCATTCTGAGTTTCATAAGTGTATTTTCCAATTTTAAGGGGCTTTCAAAAAGGGTCTCAAGTTCTGCAGACGGAACGTTTTCCTTTGATGCATTACCGCAGGCCTAATGTAATGCATCCCCAAGGATTAGCCCACTTTTTATACGTTAGTGAGGAATCAATCAAAGGACATAAATTCAAATCTTAGATTTTCAAACTGAGAGATATCAAGAATTGTTACAATTTGTTAGATTTATAGACCCAATTCAATTCAGTGGGATTTTTCATTGAACGTGAGAATTTCCCCTTATCCGGTTCAATGCTGAAGAATCAACGATGAGTTATGGTTAGGGGTAAAATTCCACTCAAACCCAAAGACTATTTCAATAGATAGTTATAATGTGTTGCTCGAGACTTGAACCCGGAATTAGTCGGATGGAGTAGAAAATGGGTTTAAAACATCCAAGGCACATTAGCATGGTGTACTCCTATTTGAGTTGAGGTTTGAACATTATATATATATATATCTTAATCAAGAAAAAGATTCCATATTGAGGTTGATTAGAAATGTTATATGAGAGAAAATCTCATTTCATTCTATTGTTGGAGCATTTTATTGGAAAAAAAATTAAAAGTTTAAATATTTTATTGCTATTTTTTGAAGTTTGGGCTATAATTGAAAAAATTGAAAGTTTGAGCATTTTATTATCATTTTTTAAAATTTGAGCTATAATTGCAAAATTGAACAAAATTTGAGATTTTTTAATTAACCCTTTAACAAAAAAGAAAACTATATCATCAATAAGCATAAAATTGTCATTTTGTAATAATAATTGATTTGAATTAATAATGAACTTAAATATAAACATGTTTTGATAATTGAAACAATAAAAAGATTTACTCTTTAAATAAAACCATATCCACTTAATCTAATACAATAATTATATCTTACATAAATCTTTATTCTCCTCAAATTTTACGTAAAAATAAAATAACTTAAATAAATATAACAAAGATTAGATTCAATTAAGAAAAATAAAACAAAATAAAAATATCTTAAAACTCCTCCGTCATTAATGCTACACTAACACTACAAGAAAATTACAATTAGCGATAGAAAATTACCGACGGAAATAATATCGTAGTAAATTACCGACAGAAAATTAATTTTCGTCAATATCATTGTTGGAAAAAATTACATTTTTCGACGAACAAAATATTCATCGGTAAAAGCGGAGGAAAATTATCCCGACAATTTTTTTGACGAAATATATTGACAAAAGAGCGATGTCCATCTGTAAAATAGACGAATGCTTGACAGTAGAAATAAGCATCGAAGTGTACTGATAGAAATAGATTCTATTAGTAAATTACCAACGGAATAACTATTCTGTCAGTAAAATTGAAAGTTAAACGTCGTCATTAGCTTCGGCTTCAATGTTTTTAATAAAATGAAAATGATGTTGACCAAACAACGTCGTTTTCATATAGTTTTAAACCTACTGAAACCCACCTCCTTGTGTTTCACTCTTTGGTTTCCCCTCTGCTTTATCATCGTTTTCTCCTCTGTCGCTGTCAGTGGTTCCCTGTCACCGTCGCCATCCATGGTTCCCTGTCGTACATTGTTCCTTGTCCATCGTGCGGGCTTTGGTTTCCTCACTGTATTCCCTTCTCTGCATCCATCTTCTTCCATTGTGTGCCATCGTCATTGTCTTCGTTTAAACGTCAGTTGAGGTAAGTGGTCCATCTAGTTTTACTTATGATGGTGATATTGCTGTATTTGGGTTTTGTTTTTTACTGGGTTTTGTGTACTACTTTGATTGGATGGGTTTAATCGTCGATTTTATGTTTTGTTTAATTTATTTGTATGGGTTTAATCATCGGTTATGTCTTTGTTTAATTGTCGATTGTGCATTGTGCGTTTTGTGTTTTGCGTTTTGCCTCATTATGCAATTGGGGTGGTGTACTGTGTTTAGTTTTGTGTTTTGCCTCATTATGCAGTTGTGTACTGCATCCATCTTCTTCCATCGTGTGTTTTACTACTTTGATTGTATGGGCATTATGCTTTATTACCTATTGATTGTACGGGAATTATGCTTTAGAAAAATTTGGGAGAGGATAAATTACAAATATTTTTCTAAAAACTATGTTAAATCATTCAAACTATTATTGCATAATGTTTATGACAAACTTATGGATTCTTTAGATCTTCTATTTGATGCTTCCTCCCCATTAGACATTTTAAAAATTCCATTAGAATTTAATTTCTTTTTTTCATTTTGGATTAAGATTTTGTTCAACCAATTATTTAGGTGACAATGTTAAGGCTTCGGATATACTAGTTGACTAGTATGGTAATATGGTTAGCCAATGTCTTTTAATAACATGTACCACAAGTTTGTAATAGAATTAAATGACCAATGCTAATGTACCACAAGTTTGTAATAGAATTAATTGACCAATGCTACTATCCTGGTCATTAAATGGTTAGTGTTTGTTTCTAATGAATGTTTTAGGTTATTTTAAGTATAAATAGATGACATATGAATTATTGGAGTGATCGTAGACATAATAGAGAGTTGTTAAGAGTTTTGAGAGCCAAAAGAGTGGATTTATTCATTACATAACATATATTAATACTTTGTTATTTGGTTTTATCATAAAAATTACTTTTTAATTTCTATAATTACTATAATTAAGACAATTGCTTAACATAATTTGAAACAATGAATCTAATTTGGATTATAACTAATTAACTATGTCATTTGGTCTTACCAAAGATTTGAAATACCAACCAAAAAATGGTACATAATTATGTTCAAAAATACCGGTCGTAAATAGGAGAAAACCTTTGTTATTGAAGGAATTGAAAAAATTATGAAAAGTTAAAATTCTTGTCTTCTATGGAACTATGGAGATCATAATGAATCAAATACATTATTGCTAGATGATTCACTGTAGCGCCCCCTTACCGTAGAGTACCCACTGGAACGCTCGCAGGTCATTCCGGTACATATCCTACGATAAGAGAGAACTACGGACAAACATCACTATATTTCACATGGCATCGTAATAGTAAACATCCATATAAAATTACAACTTTTTAAAACCAGAACTTTTTCCAATTCATTTAATCAAAAACAGTAATTTACACAACTGTCAGTCTTATCTGTCTGTACATTCCTATGAAAACTTAACACAACTACTATATACAATCCAGACAAAATAGTAGTCCTAGCTAGGTCATCCAAAAAGAATCCCAGCTGACCGACCTATGAGACATAGCCTCTCTCGCTAATATGATCTGCACGGCTTGAACAGTCTCTCTAGAGCTAGGGGTCTACTCTCGATCTTGAAAAATAGGTTGCAATTTTGGTTGAGTTTGCGAACTCAGTGAAGAACCATCATCGATGGTTCACCCAATTCATGCAGCACTCAAGCAAATCACATATTATTTCACAATAACACATTCAGAAGTACCACATGATTGTATACAAGCAAATCACAAACGTATAAGGCATTCTTGCCTTTTTCCCATTTAAAAATATTCAATCAAATATGTATGCAATGCATATGTGATACTTTCCCATTTTATTGCAGTGTTGTGACCGAGCGCCTGAATTGTCCCATATAGGCGTTAGACGCGTCTCAGGAGTAGGAGAGCCCTCTGGGTATGCACTACTTCCTTTCGAGCTCGAGGCTCTTTTTCACTAGTTAAGCTTGTAGCTCTGATCGGTGGCTACTCTGGTCACAACTGTTATTATCTGTTCTTGCATTTATGTATGAAATGCATATGTCCCAATTTACACAGTATGCATATGTTACTATGAAACAGTACTGTATTACAATCAATTCACATCTTCACATATCACAATTAGCACTTCTATGTCATATCTCCCAATGCATCAGACCTTCTGTCTGAAATCCACAACATAAACAATCACAAGACCCACCATTATTCACCACAATAAACATATAATAATTGAAAGAACCATCTAGGTCACTCACCTATAACTTTCG
>JAOSBP010000002.1:6139256-6151278 GCA_027563825.1 Erythroxylum mucronatum | reverse complement strand
ACAATTACAAAACAATCATAATTCCATTTCCATTCCATTCCATTTCCAACAATTTCCAATCCTAACAATTACAAAACCATTCATAATTCCATTTACATTCCATTCCATTTCCAACAATTTCCAATCCTAATTATCACAAAACATTCATAATTCTATTTTTAACAAACCACAATATTATATACACCATTTTATATTTCGTTCTTAAATATATATGTTGCTTTTATTATTCTTAATCAACATTAATAACTGTAAGTATAAATTGGAATCTACAAGTATACAACATATTCACAAATCACAATTTGATAACAAATAGTTTTTTGGAAATATTTATTACATCACTACTTTGTAGTTTGAACTTTCACACATTACCAATTTTAAATATTTATGATACCCTACACATATATATTACCATTCCATTAAAGTTCAATATCTTTTATAGTCAATTAATTATTTACCTAGCTAAAACTAATACTCAAATAGGCAAATACTATCATTAATACAATCAAATTATTATTAATTTCTAATTCCATAGTTTTATACTTAACTAATTATTTACCTAAATTCAATAACCAAATATTAAAAATAAATTACCATTTAACAAATATTAAGAATGTGTTGATTAATGATTTAAGCTTTTTCAATTTTTCCAATTTTAATTATCAATTTTACAATTTCACATTTAATTATTAATTTCACATTTGATTATCAATTTTACACTTAGGTTTAAATGTTCATTTGATTTTGATTATCAACTGTCAATGTTAAGTTTTAACAATCTATTAATTAACATCAACAATTTAACTTTAAAGTTTAAATTTAAACACTAATGACTAATGTGAAGCACACCTCACGGCCATAAGGTTAACCATAAGTACCAAATTATCATTAAATAAAATACATGTACAATTAAACTCTAACATTTCAAATTCTCAAACTCAATCTCAAATTCAATTGCTCAAATTCAATCTCATTCATTAATAATCCAACAATTCAATACCGTAAATCACAAGCCAAAAAATTATTTCATTTAGCAATCACCATTCCAAATTTCCAATTCACTTCCAAAATGGCAAAATCCAAATCCAATTTCACTATTTCAGTTCAACATTCACAAATGACAAAAATCTTCCAAATTCAACTTCAATATTCATTCCCATTCTCAGCCGAAATCCAACATCCAATTTTTTACCCAAATCCACCGATTGGATCCAACACCTTATATTCTCAACAAACAACACAAATTTTTAACCCCAATCCACCATCCAATCTACCATCATCCAACGACCAACACAATCAAAGAATCACAAATTTTTAAAATGCCATGAAAAATGAAAAAAAATCAAAACACATACACCCAAACAATTGGGTCTTCGCCTCTTCGGGTTGACATCGAGTCGTGTGGTGCGTCTGATGGACGATGCGATGTGGGCTGAGGTCGAAGGAAGAGACGGCGAAGAGGAAGGACCGAAGGAGTGGGCTAAGGTCGAAGGAAGAAAGAGAGATCGCGAGCTGCGAGGAAGGACGAACCAGTGGTCGAAGGAGGAGGAGACGTCGACGGCGAGGAGGAGACGACGACTTCACGGGGAGAGACCCAAAGAGAGAGATAGGCAAAGAAGACGAAGAGAGAGGAGCAGGAGCAGCTTAGAAGAATCAAGAAAGGGGGGTTTAGGTTTAACTTTCAGAAATTGCAAGGACGATATCGGCTGGAATTTTGGTTCCGACCGGTAAATGTCAGTACTAACCGGTATTTGAGGCTGGTATCGACGTTTACAAGTTTTGCACCTTTTATCGACCGGTACGGTATGAAATCCTATGCGTTGTTCAAATTTGAATAAATTCATACTTAAACAAGACAATTTTTCAAATTTAACAATTATACCTGTGCGTTGTCCAAATTTGAATAAATTCAGACTTAAACAAGACAAATTTTCAAATTTAACAATTATATCATTACCTCATAATTATTTACTTTTGAATTTGATCTATCTTGATTTACATCCTCAGTATAACATTCTGGATTTACCTCTTCAGAAATCGTAGCAAGTAAATATTGTATGCCTTCTTACTCCCATTAGCACCCAAAAGGGAAAGAATGAACCGGAGTCAACAATCATTGAATTTTATTACGATTGATAAGAAATAAAGTACAAACTAAGCCACCCAACGTCAAAGAAGGTTATTGGGCTGCTGCAACATTTGTCGTAGTAATGCAATGACCACATATTATGCAGGGAAATCAGCTCCCAACTCGTGCGTCAGGGCATTGCATGAGGTTAGAGAATTATATCAGGAGGAACTGACCCACAAAAAAAAGGGCTAATCCCCTCAAACCAGCTTTTGGTGTTAAAAACAGCCACCATATCGTTTCTTAAAGACCCACATCAGCAAGCCCACCCTGTATCTACACCTTTCAAAACCACATCAGCGAGCCCACCCTGTATCTTAAGGACAAGGCGGCTCGTGATTCATCCGCGATACTATTTTGATCTATACACTTAAAAAACACTTTTTTATCTACAACAGAGCTCATGCAAACCTTTAAAGCTGTGTCATGTTTACCTTTATCTCTATGGCTTCGTTCTATTTCTGGAACGTGATAACCAGCAACCTACAAGCTCACGAACAACACTGTTTAGCTAAAATATGAGCTCGTAAACAGCCGTACCCCTATATCGATGGGCCCATCATTGCCCCCAACAGCGTAGAGTGCCACCGGAATTGTTGACAGAAGGCGCAGGGTCAGCGGGAAAAACATCGGCTCAATGTCTGATTTCAGTATGGAATCTGAATGCGGGGACGCTACAACGGAGTTTCCTGATTTTCTCGACACAGGAATACCAGCACTCTCGCAATCCCCGTCTGGTTCCACCTTCGGATCATTCGGATATGTAACTAATGCAACCTCTTTAAGAGGTTTATAATAGCCTGGACCTGATCTCCTAGATGAGCGTTTGTATGGACACAGATGTAAGACCAATGTTGACGTAATTTCAAGCCATTCCACCGTCAAGCCTTCAACATCCTCGTAGTTTATGCGTCGTTCTATCTGAAAGCATATGCATGAAAAAACATCAAAACAGCACTACAACTTAGTAACAACTGCTGAAAATGTAAATGTAATACAAAAGGCATCTTACACCGAGTTTGTTAACATATATTGACATAAATCTCTGCCCAAGACCCAAAACTCTAGCTTCTGATAATAAAACCTGCAAAACATGCAGAACATGATGCAACATGATAAGCTTTCATGTAAAGTAATAGAACAAATCAGACAGCAATAGGTTTATTTAACCATTGAGCAAAGTTAAAAACTTCATGAATTCCATATTTTGTAGTTTAAAAACTTCATGAATTCCATATTTTGTAGTTCCATTCATCAAATATTACTAATTGGAGTTAAACCCAAATTCCATACAAGATAAGCTCCCACATAAAATTTTGAGTAACTGCAGCACCTTGGACTTACCCGAAAATCTTTCCAACAATTACAGCTTTTTCACGAAACATAACACAAACAAAATTTAGTAATTAAGATCAAACATTAAGACACATTTATGGGGTGGGAAGAACGCACCTCTTTTTTTTTCAACAGAACCCACAAGTATAGCTTATCACAAGCATCTTTGACATGCCTACTAGCCAGCTTTCTGTCATTGCAATAAGCAACAATATCTGAAAGCAGATCTGAGCAAGGAATTCTATGCTTTGATGCCGCAGCTAACAATGCTTTCCTGCCTTCAAATGATTCAGCAGCATCTTTATCAAAAGAAGTACCAGTGAAGCTTTTCATCACTTTAGACCCAAACCTGACTTTGCGTGATGCACTACTGCCCTTTAAATACAACACCTCAGCTTCTATAGCAGCAGCTAATATCCGATGTACTACTAAATCGGGATATCGACGTAAAGGAGAGGTGAAATGTGTGTACAAAGGAACAGCCAATGCATAATGGCCCCATTCACTCTTATCTTTAAGATCACCAGTACAGAAGTACGCAGCTAACTGCATTGGTTTTGTAGCAAAAGAAATAAATATATCAAAAAGGACACTGTCATCCTTGAGCTTTTCTCTAATGCACTCCAGTGACCCATGAAAGTGACCAGAAGAAGTATCCATTTCCAATCCATGCTTCATACAAAATGCTTCAAACTCTCTGAGTTTTCGCATATTAGGTTCAGGATGCCTCCTCAGTAATGCGCTATCTGGAAAAGCTTGAGATATGATTTCAGCAGCTGTCCTATTTGCTAAAAGCATGAACTCCTCAACCATAAAATTGGAGTCCTTCCTCTCAGAGAGAAAGCCATCGTATGGAATTCCATTATCATCCAATTTGAACACAATTTTGGAATTTTCAAGCCGTAAAGCGCCATCTTTAAACCTCTTCTCCCTCAAAGTTTTGGAAATTCCATGAAGAGTCAGTACACTTTCAACCACATCAGACCTTTCAAAATTGCCATGCAACCGTGGAAGGTCATCCCTAGAAGATTTACAAGCCACTTCATCAATCACCCCATCAACAATGTCCTGGGCATGTTCATATGAAAGCTTGCAACATGACCTTATCACGCTGCGTCCAACCCAGCGATCTATGACATCCCCGGTACTGTTGAAGTCCCAAAGAATAGAAAATGCAAGTCGATCTACACCAGGGTTAAGTGAGCATAGGTTTTCAGAAAGCAAAGGAGGCAACATCGGTAGCTTTTGCTGCAACATATAGACACTTGTTGACCTACTCTTAGCTTCTTCGTCTAGTGCAGTGCCAGGTAAAACAAAATATGAAGCATCAGCAATGTGAACACCTACTCTAACTGTTCCATTAGATAGCTTTTCAACTGACAAAGCATCATCCAAATCAGTAGCAGTTGATGGATCTATGGTGACTATACATAAACCTCTAAGGTCTTTCCTACTTTGAAGCTCCTCTGGAGGCACCTGCCAAGTACCATCAGGGAGGCAGGCAAGTGATTCAGGAGAAAAGTCAGAACAACATATTGCATTCTCATACAGAATTGCATTGATCCACGACTCCATTTCACTGCCTTGACCAAACCCAAGCACCACGTCGGTTTCTGGAAAAGGACTTTCTTCACCCCATACATCAATCTTTGAAGCTACTAGTTCTGTCTCAACTGTGGTATCACCATCCTCTAATCTTCTCTGTATGTAATCAGGTAAACCTTTCACAGGAACCATCATTTTCGGAAATCTCAGGTCAGTTGGTGCTAGCTGGATGTACTTGCAATCAGAAATTGATAGTGAATTTTTTTTCTTTTTCAAATCCTGCCTACAACCTTCCTTGCAGTTGTACCAATGCTTAACATTGAGAAAACCAACTACAGCATCTCGACGATGAGACCTTTCCCAGATGGCCACAACTTTGCCAGTTGGCCTCTTTGATGGATGCTTACTGACCATAGCACACAACCACTCTATGCCACTCAAAGCTTCAGTCTGTCCATCGAGGAGTATAGTATTTGTAGATGCTAAGACAGATGAGCTAGAAGGATGCTGTCCGTTGAAGAAGTCGTAACCCATTGGCATACTTGAGTTCAGAAGAATAGATTTATCAGCACAAACATCCTCGCTATGAAAACCCTTCTGACATAGCAATTGAATCATGGGATCTGTATGCTCATGTTCCACTTCCACTTTATTTTTCCCCTTGTAGCTACAGCTCGTGATGTTGTTGGCCTCTGTGACTATGCTGCTAACTTCTGCCGAGCTCAATTTGTTCGACGACACATTTGATCCTTTTATCTTGGGCCATAATGACAAAGGATCAATCTTTAAGACCACCACATCACCTTCCACCTGTGTGTGAAAAATGTAAAATCAAACTCCAACATAGGTTTGACTAATCAAAAGATGTGGAACTAAGCTGAAGCATATGTATTATAATGCAAACAACACTCAAGTATCGACTACTTGATCATGATGTAACCAACAAATCGTTTAAAGACAATCCAAAAAGAAACTAACGTCTAGACTCACAGCTCTATTTTGTGCAGCAATTCCACTAATGAGAATATCTGTTGGCACTCCTTCAATTTTGCAGTATGCCTACAAATACAAAGCCACAATTAAAATCAGCAAGCAAAATGCCCAACAAATTAGAGGTGAAAACATTACCAAACTTGAAATATACCTCAAGTCTATTATGAGCATTTACACGAAATAATGCTTTAAATGCTTCACCTTTCTGTCAAACAAACAGAAATGAACGTCAAAAACTTAACTTTTCTAATAATGCATTCAACAAGAATATAAGAAAAGATGCCAATATAATCTTATCAATCATCCAACCAACCTCTAATGCCTCGTCAACAAACTCTGAGGACCAGTGAGGCAAAAAAATCCTACACTGTGCATGACCCTCATATGGATGTAACGGGAGCAATTCAGACGGCGTCTGAATTCTATAGGGATCTCCACCAGCAAACCGCTCAGGGCAGGACTTTGAAAACAGTGTCTCACCCATATCAGATGGCAATACTTGATGATCCGGCTCAAACATATGCATGGTTGGCATAGAATTAAAGGTAACACCAGATACTGCAATCAGTTCACACTCGCCTAAATTACGTGTATTCGATTCAGCCTCTCTTGCTAAATTTTTAGTATTGTTGTCATTTCCGGGGAACTGCAGCAAGTCGTCTCCGCAAATCTCATTTGCTGAACTAGAAGCTGCACTCACCAAAGCAAAAGAACAATAAGATTATAAATCAGATCTTGAAAATGTGCACTCCATATGATGATATAGAACAATATAAAGAACCAAATGCATTATAATCTACAAATCTTCCAACAGTTTCGTTCACCTCAAGCACGACAAGTTCAAATCTGGCAACCAACCATCGACTCACAGTTCCAAAAAAAAAGGTTGCATTTCAGCTTAAATCTAAGAACTTGGTGGATCCAGCTGACTCTTAAGTCGTAAAATAAAATTTTAAAAGAAAATGAAAATTAAAACGTCACCCAAAGTACTCGTGTTAGAAGTAGTCTGTCTCGATCGCCGATTAGATCTGCGCTTATTCTTCTTCTTCTTATCCTTATCGCCACTATCCTCAGCGACGACGTTTTTTACCTCCATCGCGGCTTTCATCTCGACAATTTTTTGCGATAACTAAACAAACACCTCCAAACAGCACACCAGGAAGACAAAAAGGAAGAATTACGTGAAAATCAACCCGAATCGAATTTGGTTAAAGCCTAAAGGGCAGAAGATCTTCCGATTTGAGAAAAAAAATTAAAACGGAAGAGCTGTTTACGAAATGAAAACTAAAAAAAACAAAAGAATAAGAAAGAAACAAAAGAATCGAAAGATGAAACTTAAAAAAGGAAAGAGTTTTATTTCCTCGTGTTGTCTACAGAGAGAAACCGGCGACAGGTAAGAACTAAGAAGTAGAGAAGAAAATAGTGAAAATGGAGAGACAGCAACGCAATGATTGGTCGGCGAGAATAAAAGGCGCCGACTTCACGATTCCTTTGTCTACTCACTCTTCTACTAAACTCCCTGCCTTTTCTTTTTGCTTTCTCTCGCTCTCTTTTTTGGATCTTTTTTTTCTTTTTTTATTTAGATTTGTTGTTTGGTTGGTGAAACGTGGCATGAAGGTAATGGTGCAGGTTTGGTTAAGTGCTCCATCCGAGTACGTGCATTTGTCGCATGGGCGGTGGTAAAGGAAAAGACTAGAGACTTTTGTCTTCACTTTTTTACTGTTTCCAACTTCTCAAGCCATTGAAGATGTTTTCTTTTTTCATCAATGCTATAAGTGTCGTATCACATTCCATATCAGATTACATTATATTATAAAATAGATTATTAATATTATGCTATATAATTTTTAATTTTATATTAACTATATCTCAAAAATAATAATAATATAAATTTAAAATAACAATTTCACATATAAAATAATAATTATAATTAACATGAAAAAATATCGTTTAATATAAAACTAAGAATAATGCAATGTATGCAGCCGTTTAAAACTTGGACCAGAGCTTTGCCTACCCGGCTCGAGCGGGGATTAGTCTGGGTATTGATGGCTTAAAGGTGTCTTCTTATAGTTGGAACCCGCCTAAGACACCTCGTGGGCAACCAAAAAAAAAAAGAATAATGCAATGTACTTAAAATGTTATGGTTTACATTATATAGTAAAAAATAATTACATCAATATATCATATGTTAAGAATAGTATAGGTTTATAAGTACTATAACAAGACTTCATGCCCAGAAACACAATAAAATAGAAGTGAAACTTTAGACATAAATATTTATAATTAAAATTTTCTATGTATACTACATATATAGATTTTAACGGATACACCAAATAAAAGTAAAATTAAAAGAAAAGTAAACAATAAAAAACCTGGAATTTTATTCAATGATATATTCGCTCAAATCGTATCAATCTTAGTTTTCATTTGGTACAAAACCTTCATTATTGAAAGGAGTCGCACATTGTTTAGAATTAATGTTTTAAAAACCGAGCCAGATATTTAACCAATCAAATGAGAGGTTTAAGGTTTAAAGATTCAACCGATTGTCGACCGTTATAAAACTGGTCTATAATAAATAAGAAGTTAAACTTATAAAAGTAAAAATAAAATATTTTATTGAAATAAAAAATATACCATTATCTATTGTTATATAATGAACTAATAATAAATAAATATGAGTCTAATATAAAATTTAAAATAATAATAAAAATCAAATTTGTAGTTCTTAAGGAAGTTGTATCTCATCATCGTTAAAAGCTCCAAATTTTCCAACGCTATCTAAAAACTCGTAAACTATGCTTTCATCCAAAGTATTTGTATCGACTTCTTCTACTACATTCAAATAAATTACAAATTAATAATGTATGAAGTAATATTACCCTTAACACCAGCAAGATGTTCTTTCATTCTATAAATTCCTCTTCCTTTAAATATTATACCATAAAACATACAATTATATTAGATATTCCCATCAGATGATTGAGAATACGAAAAATAATTTCGTATTAGATTGGACTTATTACGAGTAGATGATGTGATATTCATTAAATCTGTTTTGGTGATTTCATATTCTCCTTAATGATTTAACTTAAAAAATATAAAAAAAAATATTTGGATATACTATCGTTAGTACAAAGGTCTCCTACTTAAATAATTCTTATCATCAGTTGTAACAGAGGATGACGGTCACAAGCATAAAATTGCTTTTTAAGTTACCCTTTTTCAACAATTTATGAACTTTGTCCTATTGGCTAAGGTAAATTGTAAATATAGGTCCAGAAAACTCATTCTCAAGTTATGTTGTTTCTATGCTTATTTGTATCTGATAGCTTGTCTTTGCTTTAGAAAAGGTTTTGTCAGTACCAAAGTAATCACTCAAACTACATAAGAGTGGGCAAAGATAGATCAAAAGAAAAACAAACAACAGAATGACCACTGTACATATATACATGGAAACAAAACAACAGAATAATGGTGTACTCACACTTATTAAACTTTGCTCCGGAAATAGTTGTGTTATGTCGTCGGTGTTTTAGATCAACAAATTCAAAACTTCACAGAGTATATATATAACCAACTATCAAAATTAGATATTGAAATGCAACAGAGTTCTAACTATTACAAAAAACACAATAACAATAAATTATAAATTAGTCCCACTAGGTAACTGTAAGACAATAAAAGTAACTTATAAGTAAAATAAAATGATGATTAATTTTAAATAAGTAACAAAAGTGAAGAAATATATACTTGAATTAAGTTTGTCTCTTTGATGAATTATAATAGGCATCCTGAAATCACCGTACCATCCTTATATGCCTTTATTTATGAATTAGTTAGATTTTGCATCATCTCATATAAAACAATAGTTGTGATAGTTAATATCATCCCTCTATTAATTTCAACTTTTTTTTTGTAAAATCTGGTCTAAAATAAACAACAAGATTCAAAAAATACCCCAACGGCAAACAACAAAGAGTAAAGTTACCTTTTACATCTTTCATTAATGATTGTAAGATAAGGAGAATACAAGGAAGTCTATTTTTTAGATTGGATTTTATTGCTTCCTTTGTCCTCTCTATAATATCATAAAAATAACTCATTGTTGCCTTCTTATTTCTACTAGTTAGAGCTTGGATGACAAATTGACATTAGGACTAAAATTCATAATCTTCAAGTATAATTATAAAATCCTGCATTCTATAATTTTGAAAACCCTCATTCCAACATTAGACATGACATACTGAGATGCAACAGATTTATTACTTATAAATATTTGTCTTATCTCCTTCTTCGTTAGAACAAAACACTAAAATGACGGGAATTAGTTACAAATCTTGTAATAGTAGGACGACATAAATTTCTATTATTAATGAAACCTTTTCTCATCAAATTCAAACTTATACATGATTATAGATGAACTTATTTATTTTTCTTACTTTCTGCACAATTTCATCAACGATAGGAAAGTATCTAGCATCCCTTATATTTTCCAACAGCAGGTTAATGCAATATATAACATAAAGAGTCCAATAAAAAGAATTATAATTGCTTTGCAACTTTTTCTCGTCTGCTTTATAAGCAAAATCATTGTTAGTGATGTACTATACAATATTTTCAAGCTCAAATTTATTTACAATTTCATCAAATGTCTCAAACAGAGTATTAATATTTTTCATAAGGCTGATGCAGCAATAGACTTCCAAAACATCATCTCCTTAGTAGAATAAATCAAAAAATTGATAACAGACGCATGTCTTCTATTTTTCCAATATTCATTTATGATTGCACACCTATAATTTGCCCAAGTCATTCATCTTTCATCCAAATAAATGTTTACTTTATAAATAGAGCTACGCAAAAAATTATCTTTGTAGTCGTCAGTTGAAGTAACTTTATATCTTAAATCATAAGAGGCAATAACATTTACCATAGGTTGATGATAATACTATTGAGCAGTATCGAATTATACACTTGCATCATATCACTATCTAACCATTGTCATGTCTACATTGTGAGCTGCTTTTTTAGATTATAAGGCATTTTGAATTGAAGGTTAAGCTACAGGAGTTACTTGTGGAGCAAAAAAAGTCAAACATATATCTTCTTCTTTTCCTCACATTAGTTGCAACAATCCCTTGTTGTTGGGTAAGAATACCTTATTTAATATTGCTAGTATCTAAAAAGAACTTTAAGTACCAATTTTACAATTCAATTGTATCCTTCTGACTTTCTCATATAATACTTGAAAAATAAAGTTTTCATCTACAATTTCATGTCATGACTAACTTTATTATAAGTTTCCATTTGGATCATTGAATCTTTTTAAATGGTCTGAATTATTAGGAATAGTTGAACTTTTCTCCATTTATTTGTAAAAATAAATAAAGACACATGTCAAAATTAAATTGATAACTTCGTATTAAACGATGTAGAACAGTAGTTTGAAAATCAATAAAATTGAAACTTATAATGAGTCCAGCGTGTCCACATCTAACATCATTGCTTAGTTATCAGATTGACCATATACAAATACTTCAAAAAATAAAATTCTTAAAATTGGTGTATTGAAAATGTTATTACCATATTCATATCATGTTATGAGTTATGAATATAACATGTATAGATATATTCTTTACTAATATAAAGGAAACAATTTAATCGGACATTCTAAAAATTCAAATGAATATTTGTATATTATATCTTTCTTTAGCAATTGCACAATTGCAGATTATGAAAACGACTTTATTATAATGACAAAAAAACAGTGTATCTCATAATTATAAATTATAATACTTAGAGCGTGTTTGGATGGGCTAGTAGAGCTTTTGACAGTAGAACTTTTGTTAGTAAAGCTTTTTTAAAAAGAGCTTTTCTAAGAAGTCAGTTGACTGTTTGACTGTCATTTAAAAAAGATTTTTTTTGAAAAAGCTTCATACAATAGACTGTTTGGCAACGTAAAAATAAAAAGCACTTTTAATTTTTACTATATTTTATTTTGTAATACAAATTATTTAT